>JAYRBW010120767.1:0-17090 GCA_036023295.1 Invenusta paracnida
CAACAAGTCAACATGTTGACCGTCAACATGTACAAAAGCGTCAACAAGTCAACATGTTGACCGTCAACATGTACAAATCTGTCAATAAGTCAACATATCCCTCAATTTTTACAACATATGTCAACTTGACCCTTTCGGCCGCCATATTGCTTCTTTCAACAGATGCAGCAGTTACTGGGATCAGATGCATTACATTGAGAATCATGTAGATGTTTGGAAACTGCTTTCTGTTCATTGCATCCCAATGTTTATTGAATTTGAATTGTTACTGGCAGGCTGT
This sequence comes from Invenusta paracnida, assembly GCA_036023295.1. Classification (NCBI taxonomy): domain Eukaryota; kingdom Metazoa; phylum Platyhelminthes; order Proseriata; family Coelogynoporidae; genus Invenusta; species Invenusta paracnida. Next base: position 281 of record JAYRBW010120767.1, read on the forward strand.
GAAATTCTTTTTAAATGTGCTTCCACAGATGAACTTTTGCGTTGAAAGTATATCTTGAAGGAAGATCAACTAAAGATCGTTGCATAACCGTGTTTAATTTTTCATCAGGCAGCAATTCTAGGTTTGAAGAAGAAGTCCCAAACTAAGTATTGCCAGAGTGTTGAATGCTGTCGCAATCAACATTATACTATATTAATCTTTCCACAATGGTGCTTCCCTTTTAGTGTATCGAAGAACAATACCAAGTTGTTCCGTATTTGATGAATCTGATACTTCATCCGCTTCAATGGAATATTTTGGTCCTTTGTGCTTTTACTTGTTTTATTATTTTTGATTGAACATACTCCTTCATTGCTAATAAAATGTCATTCTGTGCTGTTTTTTAGTCATAACGCGCATTTCTATCACATTTGGTAAGATGTTCGCTAAGAACGAGATCACCGGCATCAAGTCGGAAAGAAAGCAGTGCTTAGAAGTTGCCTTTTCATTTTCAATTGTTGAATCATCTCTGTGGGAGCGAATTGATACTCCACGTCTTGCACAGATTCGCGAGGCAGAAATGCAAGATAATAGCATAAAAGATAGATTTTCAAACTGGCAAATGTACATGTTATAAAGCACTGATAGGAAAAGTAAAACGATAGAAATGTGCGCCTAAATTAGAGCTACATTAATATGTAACTTATAGAAGTATAGCTTAAATAATAACTAAAATGTTAAGATAGCGGCAAACAACTAGTTTTTCACACATTTAAGCCCTAGCTTGAATAATCTTTCTTTCGTCGGTGCGACTCGTTGGTGGATAATAACAAAAACGATTTTTTACGACATGCAGAATTTTATATTGTATAAAATTTATATATATTTTTTGTTGTTACTTAAATGGTTTATTCAAGCATATATTTATAAAAATTGAAGAATAACAAAAAATTTCCAACAATAATTTTTTTTCCGACAACATCTAAATTTTCCGACCAAAAACTAGGGGGAGGCCTGAGCCCCTTGGGTCCCCCTTTAAATCCGTCACAGATATACGTAGTCTTTTCATGTAATCCTCGTTATATTTATATATAATTATATATCCCCTATTCTTTTATTATATTGTATTATTTATATAGGTCAAATTAAAACCAATAGAGTAGTATCAGTTTCTCGGTGTGTCGCTGACTACCTGATAAAAGGATGAAAGTTGGAACACATAATATATCAATTATAGAGCTAGCTAATGGCAAAGTCGCATCTCAAAAAATCAGGGATACTGAAAAATTAAACATATATTATCGGCTTCCACTATAATTTCATAACTTAACTTTGTAAAATAGAAGTTTTCCGTAATTTGAAACTTTGAAATTAATTAAACCAATTTATTTTTTGTAACATTATTCCTAATGTAAAATGATTAACATAATTTTTTATAAAAATAAGGAAAATTATTTTAAATTTAATATTTGGTATTTTTTTCTAGAAAAATATTTCTATTATACAAGGTATTTTTTATGTAGCTTATAATTGTATTGATTAATAACTGTCAGTAAATGAAATAATATCGGCGTGTTTCACAGTTAGTAGAGTAATAACTAACCTGCAGGTTAACTAAACCTGAGCCTGAGGTACAGGGTGTTCGGAAAGCCACTGTGCAGTTGAAATCAATAAATAGTTTTTTACAATAACCTTCTAATATGCACTGATTTTGCATGTCTTTGAACACTTTCAGCATCTTTTGTAAACAGTCACTTTGACTATTAGTTAGGTGCTATAATACTTATATCAATACTTTTTGCATTTATTATTTTATTTAATACATATGTATAAAATAGTCGCGCTACCCTTTTTCGTTTATTATAGCATTTTTTCATTATTGCTTCTTTCTTTATTATGTAATTCCTTTCAAATTATGTGATAATTTGTAATTATGAATTCTCCAAATATACATTTATTATTATTATTATTAATAATTTTTTTTCACTGCACAGTGACTTTTCGAACACCCAGTATAAGTTAGACCTGAGGTATAAAGTAGTGTTTCACAGTTGTGGTTTAGCTGTAGCTAAACATGACCTTTTCTGTAGAGTGTGGTTTAGTTGCGATTTAGCTGTAGTTTAGTTATTCTTCAGCTTTTGGCCAATAGAAAAGGTTTAGCAATGGGGGAATTCTTATATCCCGTAAACACGTTAAAATCAGCTTGACAAGCTGTCTCGGCGAGCCGAAAGCCAAATTTTCTGTCCAGGGGGTTAAGCCGGCTAGTCAAGTACTTGATGCAATAATATACGCTTTGTATATAAACAATAGTATTAAAATCGATAAAATCTCCAGCTACACGTTTGGAAATTGATCGCGTGTTGCATTTTTAAACCAATTTAAAGAATTTGACTTTGCAGAAAATATTTAACAAATTTAATTTCTGCCAAGCCAATCGATAGGCTTGCCGAGCCGACTTGTCAAGTGTTTTCACTTAAAATATGTAGTATGTCTTTAATTATTTAAATTTGTTAAAGAAGAATCGTATATTACGCTCTTTTCTTGATAATTCCAAGAGAATATAACATCCAGAATAAATTTATATGCCATATAATTTCCTATTTGTAATGATTATCTCGTCTCAAACTTAGTGAATCATCAGCCTACGGTCCCGTTATTCCTTTCTAGTTGTCCCTGCTTTAAGTCACGGAGAAAAAATTGCTCCGTTTGTACATTTATAAATCACATCAAAAATACGAGATGCAGTATCGTGCATAGCGGTATCCTTTTTATACTGAGGACTTGAGCTGAGATGAAGGTGATCTACTGCACATCCTGGTGACGAAGGATCTCAAGGCGACACAGAAGAACACACGAGGTTAGAGAGATGTTGAGAGAAATGTGAGCAAGACCCGAGGGCATGCGAAGATCTTGAGTTAAAAAAAGATTTATCGGAGGTGATACATCTCCTTAAAACCAACCGCTACAATAACAAAGGTGAATACCTCCACACAAGTGAACCAACCTAAGAAAATACAGGAAATAGGAAGCGATCAGGTACCTGGAAACTTTCGAAAAGCCACCACTACAACATATTTATGTTCGCTGACGGATCACCAAAGGAAAGAAGATAGATGACGGTGAAGAGATAATATGGACAAAATTTAATGAGAGTACCAATTGTGAAAACATATAGATGGGGGAGTGCTGTTACAATTGTCGAACTGAGCTGATGGCGATTGTAAAAGAGTGGATAGAAACGCGTCAGCAAGCCCAAAAATACCGGAGCTAGAGCTATAACAGCTGCTACCCATGGACAGTAAAGCGGCTTTGGAGAAGACTTGAATTTAAAGCTATAATATATTACATTATTAAATATTTGTATAGCAACATATACAAGCCCCCTTTCAATGAAAACGTACATTATCTGTATATCAGTTAATATAAACAGTTTATAAAAAATATAATATATAATACATATAAAATAGAAGAGGTTTTATAGTTTTCAATCTTTAAATGAAATATTTTGCGGGCAAATGGAACGTTCTTTTCTATTAAAACAAATTCAAAAAAATAGTGGAGGCTAAGTACGATACCGTCATCGGAATACACTTACAAAAAAATAGAGTTTTATACAGTTTGAAAATGTTGTCTAATAATAATATAACTACTATATACGGACAACAATATTATTTGAAATTAAAAATAAGACGTTTATCATGTTAGATTTAAAAATTCTGAATGAAATGAGGACTACGATGAACAATTAATGTTAAAGACACTGGTGAAAAGCTATTACAAAATCACATTTCCTCTTAGAAGGATTAAAAAACACCATTATAATATTCATTCCTACATCATGTAGCTTGAATTATATAATTTATTGATAATATATTTACATTTTATTAATTATTATTTTTCATTTTTTTATGCCTACAATTAAATTACATTTCTAACTCAATATATATAGGTAATGAATAAAAACAAACATTCTGTTCAAGTAAATAGATATTTTATAGTGTATATTTTTATTAACTCATTATACTGAGCCCTTAATACAAACATATCAATAAATACTTATATTTCTTAATTAATGACAACACAGCCAACTAACTATTAACTATTAACAATAATATCCATATTCAACATAATTAAAAAACTAAAAACAGATATGTGTATGTGGGTTGAATGCTGCTAAACTAGCTTAAAATTATTTATTTAAAACTGTACTACTTAAAAGTAGTCATGTAATCAAACATCAATTAGTTTTATAATGAAGATTATTTGTGTTTTTTTGTTAGTTGCTATAATGAATCTTTTCAATAAAGAGTATTTTATACTGATTTACAATTTTACACTACAAAAAGTTAATTCGTAATGAATTTCGCAGTATCTATAAAATAAATTGTTTAAGTTTCACAAAAATAATATTTACCTACCTACTTCTCATACATAAGCTGTACATCAATCTATTGATCTGATAAAATGTTTTATAAAAAATATTTAGCCGTATGGCGAGGCGAGCAGCCGAACTCTAAATCTTTTGAAACGTTTTTTTAAGTTTAGATTTCATTTAAAGGCATCTAAAATTAGTATTTGTTAATATTTTACTGAGCTTTTACATTAAAAAAGCATACTAATATTCTTAAAAAGGGCATTTTATTTTCAATAAAGGCACAATATCAGTGACAAAGTGTAGACACGTGCCTACATTGTCTATTGGAAGCAACGCCTCTGTTAATTCTATGAAGTTATTATATTAATTAATACGGTATAGTAATTAATTTTTTCTTTTATTTCAAAATATACATACAACTTAAATACAAACAACTTTATCCTATAGGAAAGAATTGATTAACTTTATAAAATAAAATCAATGACAATATAAATAAAAATGTTTTATATATACTTTGATACGATATAATGATCCAGAGTAAAAAATTATATATATAATAATAAAATATTAAAATATTTTAATCATGATATAGTATACATATAGACTTCTTTAAATGTCTAAATTAGATACGATTTCATTTATCAACCGGATTGGATATAATGTACATTCTAATAATGATATACATATTTAATTGTACATAATGTAAATTGTATGTATACAATTTCATGTTATAGGCCGAAACGATTAAATGTAATTTGCAGACTATATACTCGTATATACCTATATTACCTATACCTATATTAATTATATGTATATATGTATATTGGTTATATATATTTATATAATTTTTTAACTTGTATTAAACCAATTTTTATAGCGCAATTTCAAATTTACATGAAATTTTAAAACTGTTTAAATACTTGCAAGATTAATCGACACAATTATGTAGTTAGTACAATATATTATATAGGTACATGTATGCATTCATAATTTTATTATATATATATATCTGTAAAAAATTGTAGGATTAATCAATTTAAAAAAAAATCTGACATATTGCACTTATTAGTATATTGTATTCGTTTCTTTACTATTAATTCCTCGATAGTGATTGTATTATAAGACAGTTTGTTAGGTGACACTTATCCCTGGTGCGATATGTATATTGTATTGTACTACTATTAATTGATGTTGAAATAAATATAGAAATCTTTATTGCTATTCATGTTAATGGTTTTGCCCTCCCGCATTTCCATTGTGAATTTTAAATGAACAAATGGAGCAACGAAGGCTTTAATTTGGCTTTTTTCAAAATAAAGTTTGACAACTTTTGGCGCTATATCGATTCACTGTTGTGGTCACGTGACCACAATCCAAAATGCACATCTTTGAAAAAATGAGTTAAACATATTTTTAAATATAGAAATGTTTATCTTTCATAAAATCGACGAATCTCTAATTCGGGTACTGATAAATTTCATGTAATAATTTAATAAATAAGAATAAATGTTATTGCAGAATATATATTTAAAAAAATCAAAAATAAGTTTTTTTTTATAAAATAAGTATTTTTTATAAAATAAGTATTTTTTAATATTTATACTCACTAGGGGAACTACATAGTGAGTACCCAGCTGAAAAGTGAATGCGGAAAAAGGCCGATATGAATAGGGTTAAAGTTTGGCATTTTCTTTGACTTAAAAGGTTATTGGGGAGTGACTGACACCTAAGCTGCATTCTCCTCAAGAGTAGACCCTCATTCTAATTATTTGTTAGTTAATAGTTTTTGCTTCTAATTAATTATTTATCGGATTTTAATTGTTTCTCTTCAAAATAAATGGAAAAGTACACAGTCTATTACTACTACTAATAAATAATTTTAATTTACTCTGAGATTTATTATTAAAATGATTTGATAAAGAGATTAAGAACTGATGCGTATTTTACTAGAATATCTATCACAAATTAAATCAGAATTTAGCCTATACTCATCAACATTTTAATATCAAAACTTATTTTATCACAGAACTAACATTTCTTGTTTACACATATACATACAATCAAGCGTTGATATTATAATTTGTTAATTTGAATCTAACTCCACTGAAGTGTATATCCGAGTGAAACTCTGATTTGTAGCAAATTTCGTTAATTTAATCGAAAGTGATTCTTGGAACATAAAAACATCACAGAAGCTACAATACTTTCTGAATTACACCACGTGAGAAGTAGATGAGAAGGAAGGAAGGTGGGGTATAATTCCCTGCATCTGACGCTATAGATTTAGAGGAGTATCTAAATTGGGTGTCTTCCTATATTTCTGGTTGCACATAGACATATATATACACATACCTACTTATATTCGATTGGTTCATATTATATGAGATCGGGAGAACCGTAAACAACATTCAGTTAAAAGAAACCATCCGCGAAGCAGTATTTCGGAATATAGGCAGAGAGAAAGAGAGAAGAATTTTAGAGAGAGTTGCTTCGTATAAAAGGTCTACCTACTCTATGCGCTGCCTGCAAATCCATTAATTTGCATTTAGATTACTTTTAAAAATGGCCAGATTTTCCGCCAATGATGTAGGATTAATTTAGTCGGGGTTGTGATTAAATTCCGATAAATTTGTCGAAATTAATTACGCGAGTGAGCTACAAGATATCGTGCAAGAAATGCAGAAGAGCCCATAAGAGGGGATCTATGGCCGAAATTGAGGTTGTGCTAGAACAAGAGATATGTGCCTAACAAATTAACGAGCTATAGCTCTTTCATTCTCTAAATGGCTCCTTTCAAAATAAGAGAATTTCACAATACACACATATTTAATGTTCCGCTTAACTGCTGCTCTGCATTTCTTACACCCTCTGAACACAAACATCCAAAAAATGTTTTTTTCTTTCCTGTCTAATAACTTAGATAATATGTATTTAGACCGCTTTCTACACAGTCATTCTTTCTGATGAAATGAAGAATAAGTTATTGTTTCCAGTCTTCTTATCCCCAACTCCCCTTCTATAATATTTGGTTCCCTTTCATCCCTAAACTAACACCTCAATATAGTTTAATACTCTGCTGTTTATCTAATTAGATTTGAATTTTAGTGTGTTTCACAATTGACTGATTTTTTGATAAGCTAACTAGTTGGGATTTAGTAAAAGCAGTTTAGTATATGTTTTATCTTTGGTGGCATTTGAGTTGGGATTACCGACCAAATCTTACGTTATGTTACAAAATCCTGAGTTATGAGCGGTCTTTTTCACTTCTTCTTTTGTAGTCGCCGAAGTTAAACTGAATTCTGTTCAAATAAAGGTTTTTATGGAAAACATTCTTTTCGGATAAATGCATTACGCACACAAAGATTAATAATTAATTTTTTGTATACAAATTATTTAATTATATTTAATTACTAATAAAATAGTAAATTATTTTTATATTTATTGCGCGTAAAAATGTATTCCATACATAAATATTAATACTCTAGAACTTATTTAGCGACAAAATTAAAATATTATCAAAGAAAATTCCACATAACTTTTTTATTAAACTTTGATAAATTAAAGAATTTCACTGTGACATATATTTTTCTAAGAAATTATATGTAAGTGTGTAGTATTGCTAAAAAAGTGTTTTGGTTGTCTTCTCTATATATAAATATCTTGGTTTAAATTTAGTCCAGGTATATTAGGTATACTAGTATACTAGGTATATTAATTCCCTTTAAAAGACAATATCTCTGTGACATTTAATTTTAATTTGAGCTTTTTTAATATTCTACACAATCTACAATAGATAATCACTGCTTCACAGTACGACATAAGAAAAAATTCTTCAATTAACTCGAGCAATTAGATTCTCAAGACAAAATTATTAAATTCTGTAAACACTGTATGAGACAATATGGTCATCCTATGAAACTAAATTAATATCCAAATTGAGGCAAAACAATCCAAGCTCAATAAATAAAATCAGCATAATTTCATAAATATTTGTTTACCTTTGATTTTCACAAGTTATTATCTGTGATGCATGATGAGGTTTGTGCGAGTTTGCATTTAATATTGTGTTTAATTTGTTGTCAAACCCCACCTCCTCATTTATCAAAGGGACGAAATGTATATTTTCATATAAGTTTATTAATTTAATTTAAAATAAATTTTTAATTTCTAATGTGAATATCACTAGCAGACGGATTTTTTTCGTTATATATTGTCAATATATTTCGAGAAAATAATATATCCTATCACTATACTTGAAAAGCAGTCTAATGGAGGCAGTATAGAAATACTGAGATACGTTTTAATTTATATTTTGTATTAATTATTTGAACCTTACTTATATACTGAACTATTATTTAACACACTAAATCCCACTTAAAAATTATTATTCAAGATAGAAATTATTCCGTAGTAGTGTAAGCGAGCAAAAAATAGTTTAACACACTGAATTTGAATATGAATATGAAATTGAATAATATATGTATTGATGTATATGTATATGGATTTCCGGTAGTTCTCGATACGATCAATTATCAAATTAACGGTTCTTCTAGTTGCTAGGTGGTATAAGAACACCCCAGTCTTATTTGAGCTATTGTAAATATGAATTATACATGACTTTTCCTTACGTTTATGCTCTAATTGACTATTTCTTTAAATTCTCGAAATAAATTTGCTCTTATAGTGTAAATTTTTTGGAATCTCTATGCTAATCATTTTGGGGTGTTTCAGTACCTCGCCGCATCATGAAGATGTGGAAATATATTAAGCATTGATTATATATTTTAGATTATAGTTTTATTTCTTCATTGTATCCAACATACTATTTTTTGTCATAATACTGAAAGCTGCACATAAATCAAAATATCTGAACTTGTAAAACACACATATACGCACACACACACATACATACACACACATTAGAATAATATACATATGCCGAATATTCTAACTAAATCATAATTGGATGAATATGGAAGATAAGTCCCAACATCTTTCACGACCACTACAGATGCTATTATACGAATCATTTTAATAAAAATATATCTATATCAAAAATTCACACATAAAGTATATAGTAAAATCTATGTTTTGCGAAATTAAACCATCGAACATAGTTGAAGGGATTTTATGATTTTCTCTTCTTTATATTTTATTTTATATATAAATATAAATATTATTTTAAATATATATTTAAATATATTATAGAAATATTTTATTACATATTTATATATATATATATTATATATTTTCTCTTCTTTATATTGGGGTTCTTTTAAGATAAATGGAAGAATGGTTGCATTTAAGTTTTTTGTTCATTACGATCCAATAAAGAGTTATCTCGAAACATATTACGAAAAATCTTACATGATTATTTCAGTAAATAATATAAAACTAAATGTAGATACACTAGACCAAATGTGTGTATACAGTGTACAGATCAAAATGGAAACCTCAAAAATGACCTCTCGAACATTTTCTTTGTATATACTAATTATGGATTTCATGCTACGTAAATTAATCTTATTGTAGCCATACGAAATAAGTCGAATAATAAGAAGGAATTGCCATATACGACTGATCCTTTATATAATCTCCAACATGTTTCATATCTTGATATTTACGTGGTATGTATTGAGAATACTTTCCAAAGATACCGTATACAACCAGCAGGAGTAAATAAAATAATGCAAGGCCAATGCCAATGTCAATGCCGAAATATACAGGACTTGGAGATGCATCAACTATATTATTTAGTCAATAATTATAACTAATAATGTTGTGATCTTTCTTCTGTGTTTTGTATAAAATTGAAATTGATTTTTTTGATTTGCAAAATAAATTTATAATAACGTGTATATATATAAGTATGCGCTATAAATTCTGAACGTTTTATATATTTGTCAGTATATAAAGTTCGTAATTTGCATTATAAACATATTAATCACTTTGTATTTTAGTACGTTATAAATATCTAAACGCAAGCATTAGTTATTTATAATAGATTATATAGACACAATATATATATATATACATGTATTACATAATCTATAAACCGATTTGAACAATATACCTGTGTCTACCTGTGCAGTTTTTGATAGCTGAAGTAAAAGACATAAAGACATAATTCATAATTCAATTAGTTTATGTATTACATAATATTTTCTATGATGTAATCACAATCTATTATATTCTATATATTTTATATATTTTATTATTAATGTATTCTATATAATATATAATATACATATATTATATTGATATTATTTATACATCAGCAATAGTGTGTCTGCTTTATTAATTTATTGTATTTCCAATGTTTCATAACAAATTACTTTTAAAGTTGCCGTACCACAGTCTATATTTGTATATATCTACATACAAAAAAGTCTAATATTGCACATTCGAGGCCGACAAATTTTCAAACAGAAATTTATACCTTTTTTTACTTTCTTTTGCTTTAAAAATCAAATTTATTTCCGAAATTTTTTACTATGCGGAAACGCCCAGGAACACGTAATGTTAAAATCAACGATAATGTCCGCTACCTTCTTATTCAAATAAAGCTAATTGTTCTAACGATGAGACCGTTTTAATATCGTGTCCTTATTCTTACCTGTCTCCCATTTCTTTGTTCCATCAACACGCTCCCCATGTTTTCCATCAATTAGTTGACAACGAATTCGTAATTAAGCACATAGCGGTCTATACACACCAGACAGTGCCCCAATCTCAATAGACAACTAATTATATTGGTTAATCAACTAACAGAAAAAGTCTCATAAATGTACAAACTCTAATACATAATTTCCTATTTCAAATGTTCACCTATTATCTGCCTTCGATAGGCTCACCCTTATATGCAACCTAGTACAATGGAAATATAGATTTCTTAAAACTTTCATCTTCCCTCACAAAAAAAGCAGCTCTTCTGTTATTTCTATATCTAATAATCTCAAGAATGGTGCTGTGGAATCGCACATCCATATATCTTTAATGCTGCTAACAATAATTTATTTTTTAACGCTAATGGTTTTATTTAAATTTATTTACTCAAAAAGCTTGTTACTTACTTGTTGCTGGGGTGTGTGTTTATTTACTATACTAACACCATGATTTAAGACTGAAATGCTGCATAGGCTCGTGTAATTAACAAGTTCTTATTAACTTAAAATATATTAGAAATTTTTATTTTATATACTTCCATTTGTAACAAGCGTTTCCCCTAATTAATGCTAATAGTTTCTTGATGAAAATTAATGGATTTTATGCACTCTAAAGTTAATTCAATTTAAAAAAGATATTTTAGATGCGATATATTTTTATAAATTTGTGTAGTAAACTATAGTGTATAATAGTCATGTATACCTATTTATTTTTCTTTGTTATATAAATTTGTATATTTGTACATATCAGGGAATACTTAAACAAATTAGTGTAGTAGTCCCTGGTAGGTACATATATTTAATTATAAGTAAAATGGCTGCTTTATTTTATTTTAACTGTATTTTTTATTTATTTTAATATTAATTTATTTCAACTAATTATTGTATAAATATTGTAAATTAAAGTTTAAAGGTGTTATTTTATTTTTTGCCATTGTTATTTCATATATATTTATACTTATACAATGTGCATAATAGTTATATGTGTATATAGTTATATAATGTGTTTCATCCCATTATAATTATTTTAGCATATAATTATTGCCCATGAGTCTTAACATTATTTAATGATATTATTGTTACAAATAAAAGAAAACTGAAATTTTATTAAATAATGACGTAATATAGTTTAAGGCAAATAGTACAAATTTTAGAGAATAATACAGATTTTTTCTTTGACAGTTTATAAATAGTTTATAAGATACATTTCACTTTAATTAATGTAAACAAATAAAGAATAACGATAAATTATATAACAATTATCTATCAATTTATTTATTTGGAAGACTATATATGAATAATGTTATGCAAATTTAAAAGCGATTGTTCTTCAAACATTTAATTAAAAAATAAATAAATAAAAGAATGACGATAAAAGGTAAAATAATTTATAAGTAATAAACATATATAGGTAATGAAAAGTATAGTAGGTAATAGAAAGTATAAAGTAAGGTTAAATAAATAAAGTTAAAATAATGGTAAATAAAAAGACATCCACAAAAAAAATTGAAGTATTAAATTTTGTTTATCGTTGATTAATTAATTGAAACAAACGCTTGAACAATGTACCTACGTTAATTATTTTGTTGAATTCATAATAGCAACTATCGGTAAATAACATAACGTATGCAACCAATTTCAGAGTTATTTCATCAATTGAATTGACTAATTACTCGTATCTGTTCCATAAAATGCATCAGTTTCTATTGTCAAGCACATCTTGTTATCAACAGGAGTTTTAAATGAGCCCTCCTATCGTCATGAGTACAAAAGATATATATTGCCAAAACAGTCTTCTTGCTTTTTAAATATATTTACAAAGCAACAACTGTGTCGTCTCGCTCTCGATGTCAAGAGGATCTCAAACTATCGGCATAGAACATTCGTATCACCTGCTTGTTCTCAGGAGGCTCCCGCTGTCATATATGCGGCTCCCCTATAACCACACTGGTTTTGAGGGAAAGTGGATGTACAAGAACTGTGGGAATAGCCCCTCCCTGAGCGTCAACTGGTTCCCCTTCAAATGGGGAGCCTCTCCAATCGTGTCACCACCTTCTCACATAGAGCTTGACGCTGTTTTATTCGATTATTAATTGTAAAAGAGCTTGGATCATATTTGCCAAAAGCTCTTCAGAACATTATTATAGATTACCAAATATATTTCCTCTATATATTTGCAGTATTGGTGTAACATGTATATATATAAATTATATATAATTAATCTTTAAAAAGAATGAGACTTTCTAACTTTGAGAGCAAATAAAAGACAAATTATTTTTTGCACTTACATTCTCAATGTAACCAAAACTTGTTTTTATATAGGGATATAAGAGATCTTAAGAAATTGATTGACGCTTCTGAAGCAGCTATGAAAGTGAGTAGATAGCATCAACAATTTCCCTATTTAGCTACAAATGATATTAAATGCGAATCATAAATGAAATTATACTAATGCAATATTACGGAGACCTGGAGACAACCAGAAATTCAACTTTATTTATAATTAATTCAACAAATGAAGATGTTACTTTATTTGTTGTTATTTAAAAAATGTATATTTACAAATTTAAAATCTAAACACCAATCATATTAACTGAATATTTTTTAGGTTTATGAAAGTAGCAAATATTCTTTATTATTATATATAATATTGGTATTATTGGTATTATATTATTTATATATTCTTTATTATGTTTTATGTCTTGATAATCCGAATATTTCATAAAAATATACGTTTAATAATCACAATTTAACTTGTAATTCATTTTAACTGTACTATAGGTATATATCGTATACATATCATAACTCAAATTTATTTCCTGTAAAGCATAAATGGTCACATTATTGCGTATTTTTTATTACAGTATTCTTCTTGACATTATGACCTTTCCTGTTGTGCACTACTTTTTGGATATTTTGCAAGCCCTTTGTATTCCGGAACCTTCAAAGTACCCATCTCCTGTTTCGCCTTCCGCTTTTCTCAAACTAATATTTCAGCTTTAAGTCTTCGTTTGGCACAGAGGTTATCCAGCTTATATCAGCAAAGATTCGAACTCTTTATTAACCTTGAAGGATTTTTTAGATAATTCAAAAAGCCTGCCTATCACCTTCAGATGTATCAAATACATGTTTTATATCGCTCGACCGGACCCTTATACAAATTCTTAAGAATCAAAAAGGCTATACATATAACATTATAGACACATACATATACAATCTTTTTAATATCCATACCATAGAAATAGATAGTTCGATTTTTCCTAAAAGTAAAGTAAAGTTCGTAAAAGATAAAACAATCTATTTCTATATGATCCACAGAGATCTTTACCCGTTTCATTAATGCCTCGTAATATATTATGTAGAAACATTTTATTCATATTCAAAATATTCTTGAATGTAGGTATTTTTAGAAATATTCTAGAAGCTAAAATGTGGTGCAAAGTTAAATCTTTTATCTAGCTGTATCCAATAAAAAACGGTTTCTTCTCATTCCATTTTGTAATATTTTGCGTAAGTATTTAATTAGTCAAGTTTTATAATTAATTAGTTTGTTTGTAAAATTAGGTGAAGATTCAATTTCCGTTCAAATCCATTCTTTCAATATAGTTTATTTTCTATTATAGTGTATATAATGAAGCAATATCCTCATATTATAATTAACATGTAAATTCTGCATGTTAATGAATTAGTGTAGAATTTTGTACTCATCTTTGGTCTACATATATGTGCGTATGTACATCAGAATTTAGTGTCCACATTGTTATCTTGACAGAATATCGAATCCTTCCATTCTCGACAGAAGTCATTCTGAAGAAGGAACTCATCCCCTCTCCCCTTGCTTTCCAATGGAAGTGTATCTTCATCTTACGCATCAGTGGACCGCGTCCCTTTGCATTGGCGATGTCAGTATACACAGACAGGATTCTATTACACAGCTCCCCGGGCATCTCTCCAGCCTCTGACAACAGCCTGTCTTGTTCTAGAGGGAGCGATGGATACAGCCCACTAATCTCAGATCCTCATTCCACTCCTCTACCAGTCCTTCCCCAAGGAGTGTGTGACTCGGCGTTATTGAAATTTCATAAATTCTTTGACACAAGCAAATGGAATAACAAATCCGTTATAAATTAATAGCCTGGCCGGTGAATACCCCAGAGACGTCTTGAAGGCGATGGATAGAAGCAGCAGAAGAAGAACACCAATGTGCAAGGAAAGAAAAGGAGGGGTAGATGCCTCTTCGCCTCAATTCATCCCACCAGAGGAGTGTAGCGGCGGGAAGTTTGACTCACAAAATTGGATTTGAAAGTAATCTTATTCTTGTCTTCTCACTATCTGCGGGCTGGGTGGGTAGAGATGGCTTGAGGGAGAGCAACACTCTTTGGTATATCGGACTAGCTTGTTATGGGTTACTATTTCACTCACTAGACATACAGTTGCGGAGTTATATATTGTGGAGCTTCTTGTGATCTTCTTGTAAGTCTGTATCGTCAGTGAACCGCAGTTTAATGGAGGATTATTAATTTCTCAATTTCTCTTCAGTCTTCCACGAAAATTGTATCATTTTTGGCAATTAATTACAAGCTCGTGCAGTGCACGGCTATTTTCATATATTCCCAGTTTTCAGAAACGCGCAGAATTCACGATTTTAAAGTGACTCATTAACTTTTTATGATCAAATAAATAAGAATTGATTTCTAAGGATTAGAAATTGACTCTCCCCTTGGGGATATACGATTACTGATGTCGAATGTTTATAATTTAATTCAAATTAATTACAAGATTTTATAGAAAAATACATAATAGTAGATTATAGTTGGAGATTTCGGTAGTTGCAGGGTAGATTATGTTCATTATTTATAGAAATATTTCCTGACCACAATTATACTTGCTCTAACTGTAATTATGATTATTATCTAGATACATCCTTGTTATTAACAATATTGAATATATGAATAAAAACTATCAATAATTTAAGAAATAAACCTATTCATAATAATGATTGACAAAGGTATATATTAGATGAAGTAACAACATACATGTTGGAAAATTGTTATACTCGATCTCATAAATTAAAACATTCGATATTATGAATAATATGAATCAAACGTATAGCCCATCCATATTATATGTACATATTCGCTTGATTAAAAATAAAAATTCGATATTTATAGATTATTTAAAATGCATAAATTCTTCAAATACTTGAAATTTTGTCATATTCTTAATATGACAATATATGGTTCAGGAAGAATTTGACTGCAATATTGCATATTTCTTCCTACAGCATAGACACATCATCTGGCACATCTATTAAATAAATAAATCTTTTCTGCAGTAAATGCGTGTGTATTTAAAATATCTCCAATATAATAATTGGATATAAATTAACATATGAACAGTCGCTATTGTATCTAAATTTGTGGACGTCGCATTTCGCGGTAAATACGAGTATGTAGAATTTCGAAGTATATCGTAATTCGCTGTATAATATATTATAGTTTCACAGAGGCTACTTCTTCATTTAAAATAACAGAATAAAATAGTAATTGTTAAGTGTTAAGTGTTAAATTTCCGAAACAGTTTAATATCATAAAGTAGTAGGTAATTATTGATGTATCGTGCCCTGATTGGACAATACTACTGTGCGTTATATGTATACGTTATACCTACTATTATACTATTATCATATGCTATACTACTATGCTCACTCACTAATATATTGTCATGCACCAAGCCACGAGGGCACAATAAAGCTAACTGATACTCGAGACTGGTGGTTCTTATATTCACT
>JAYRBW010120778.1:0-17090 GCA_036023295.1 Invenusta paracnida
AGATGAATTAATTTTGTATTATATACATAAAATATATATTGCTTTGATATATATTATTAATTTACGCATCAAAATTTAGGCAACGTACGAGTATGTTATAAATCTTTAGGTACAAATTTAAATGTTTTTCGAGCACGGACCATATATCTAGTTTGTTATAAAAGTCTATTTATATTAAATGATATTATTTTATTAAATTGTTTTCAAAACATTTTTCTTCGATCCTTTAATCTGAATGAAACAGATCAAATGTTTAACAGAAACAGATTAATTCATCAGTTTTATATTTTACTACTTTTTACTTAATTAGTAATATATTGATGATAATATATATATATATTAATGATAAAAGTCAAATATGTGTAGATAAAGATATTGGAAGTTTACCTTTAATTATGTTTATAATATGAGGGCAATATATTTTTATTTTTCAGTGACACTATAAAGAATTATTTTAATTTCATTATTTTATTATTGTCTATACCTTTAATATTATATGGAATATTTTAAGAACAAATATTTACAATAGACTATGTAGTATGTTTAGGTACTTATTGTTTACATATTATGCTGTTAAATATAACATTCAACTGAATCCCCAATAACATGATTTTTATAACAGAGACTAATTTTACGTATAATATTAAATTTAGACTTTATTGTTTTTAAAGTATAATTTATTCTTTTTCTCTAATTTAACACATGTAATTTATATTCACATGAGTACCTTAATAAAAACATTATTTTGATAGTTTTTATGCAAATTAAAAATATCAAATCAATTATTTTGCTAAAAATTTGTTGGTTAAATTCTATATAGGTATTCCATTACTTATTTCTTAATTCCTTCCCGAAGAACTTTTATTTCTTGATTTCTTGATTTACTTATTAGTTTACTTTCTAACTAATGCAACAATGAAGAGATACACTTTCTTTGGATCCTGTGCACCAAAATTACTTTATAAATGCGCAGATATTCATTTCAATTATATGAACCATATAAAGGCATAAACACTCATATATAATACTAAATTCAGGCACCAAAAAACAGCACGTTCTTCAAGCTCTGTTTTATTATGCAGGTTAACGTCCAGGTTCTTTTTGGAGCGTACGTAGGTTAGAAATAAAATTTCAATAACAAATGTTATAATTATCGTTAATATAGAGGCAGCCAGTCAATTAATAAAACTACGGAATTGTAATTATAAGTAGTATGTGTGTGTATGTTAGATCCAAAAGTGACAGAACAAATTAATTACAATCCGGCTTCTGTTTTAGTGCATTACTAACTCATGTGCACCCTAAACAATATTGTCAATTCAATATACGGCTCTCAGTATACTGAGTCATATTAAGCAAAGATTCTACACTCCACCTGTTAAAAGTATCAAATAGTTTTTACCTGAAATAAATACACCAAAATTGTTTCGAAAACGAAACGGTTAGTTAGTATATAATTCAAATTGTAATCTGAAATCTATAGTCCTCTAAACAACCTGCCTTTCGATAAGTGTAAAACGCTATTAGCTATAATATTGCTTCAGAATAAATGATCAATTTATATGTATAACCTACAAGAAAGAAAATGTGAAGCTGAAATTTGTATCACACAACGGAAAAATATTCGTTGGGGGGATTATTTCCATATATTATACAATAGAGCAGGATGAGACGTCCATAATGTTCGCTTAAATTGCATAAAAACGTAATTTTTAACATTATTGCATTATTTTTAAATGCACAAATAAATGAGAAGTAAAACAAAATATTAAGACATTATTAAAAATGTTGATAAATCCGTAATTTTATTTCTGAAAATTTAGGCTAAAATTACAGATCAAATAATTACACATACATATACATATTTTGAATGTGTTATTCAGCTCCCCTATCAACTTTCTTAGTGATATAAATTTTATCTTCATGCTATATTTTAGGTAAAAAGGTCAAAACCTGGTTTGGCTGACCTGAAAACATTTGTAGTCCTCTTCTTATAGGTTTTAAAATGTTCTAATTCTGGACGAGTATATTTTCAGTCGCTCGCTGTCCACAGATTGTCCCACCACGCGACGAACATGCTTCGACTGGGGGATCTTGAAATATTTCAATCTTTAGGAACAACTCTATTCTTTTTGTCTCCTATCTAGTTGTTAAGAATACAATTTTCGGCTTCCATCTAAGCGTCCTTCTTTATTTTGCTACGGTCCATTCCGGTGGGGCCTTCAGTTTTGAATGGAATACAAGTAGCTTTTTGAATGAGGCATATACCTTCTCTCAATCGAACCAGTATTCATGAAGCTGTCTATGTTAAGTCAGCGACTATAAAACTAAGTTTCCGACTCCACCAAATATCTTTCTTCATAGATCTGGAAGATAAATGTCTGCAATTATTTTCCGTTACTCTTTATTACTTTCGTAAAGAAGAAGATGTAGGTATAGAAGATGTAAGAAGAAGAATATGTACGAAGTACTTTTAGGTACTCTTGTCCCGATTTTTTAAGCACTTACTCAACTTCTATTAGATGGAAAATGTTATGCAATACGTAGATGCAACCTAGCTCACAGTGAATGCATATTAATACATAATAACGCAGATTACCTTTTTTACTGGATTTACTGTTGGAATAACAAGGAGGATGATTATATCAAGCACATGACATGGACCAATTCACTCAACTTACATGTTTGTGAAATGTATACGCACACTTGAATTTTCAAAATTTTAGCTATTCACATATTTTATTTAAAAAAACTGCGCATTATTGTAGCCAAAGATATTTTGCACTTGCTATAATATAGTCCATTTAGCTTATACCCTGGAAAATAAGGCAATACATGTCATAATTTCTCTCAGTAATTGTGGAGGATTTAGAAATCTTACTTATGCACAAAGTAAGCGTTTCTAATTAAAAATAACTCCTATATTCGAAGGTGTCTTTCTATAGGGAGCTGTGAGTATCTTGTTTTTAAAGTTTTTGATCACGTGTACGTATATTTAAAAAGTAAATGTGAAATAGGCAGTGTGTTAAGTTATATGTACACCAACCGTAAATTACTGCAGGAAATCTAATTTTAATATAAAGGATTCTATAAATAGACAGTGTAATGAACATCGAATTTTGTTGTATAATGTATATTTTATTCGCGTTAGAGCTGAAATAAATTCTGTTATAATTCTGCTGTTTGGAAGGTAAGAGAATTGTGCATTTTTAAGCATAATATGCTTATTTGAAATATATGCAAATTGAAATACGAGAAATAATATAAGATAAAAATAATACGTAAGATAGCAGAATAAATAAATTCAGGAAATAGATATTGTTTAGGCTTAAAAAGGGCAAAACCTTATCATTGATTTATGAGATGTTTTCGATAAAATTTTATGTGAACAAGTTGGAAACTACACTCATTGTATATTTTTCTTTCCTAATGATCCAACCGATATATTAAAAGCACTATATAGCTAGTTTCACCTCATGCTCACCTCCCTTTCTCTCTTTCTCTTTCAGAAGCAGGGTTACTTTTCCTGTTCCTTTTGCGGGACGCTTTCGCGTGTTGAAGGCAGCAGGATGCTTGCATCTATAGTTAAAAGTCTAAGTAGGGTAAGTCAACTATGTAGCCTTGGAACGTGACTTATTCCATCCAATGGCAGCTCTTCGCGACTACGTTTCAATTGAAAAGCTTCGACTAAAATCAAACGAGGGGGTGTAGGCCACCATTGCTTCCTCTCAAACCGCCCCCAGACAGCAAGCCAGCTGATGTTTTGGGGTGCTAAATATAGCATGCATCTTGCATTAGTGCTTTTATGGCATCACGTAGACATTCTCGCGCATAGAGGCAGCGTATATAGAAGAGACTCTGTTCTCGCTAATGATGGATGCAGCGTTGTGTTGCAGTGTATCTCGGCTTTGGCAGTATATTTTAGCGACGACAGGGTTCGTCGGTATTAGCGGCTGAATTTGCTGCATCACTGCAGCAGGTTGGCTGTGTTTTGGTTCCTTCAATTCTTGGGTTATTGTAGTACAAAACGCTATCTGATCATGACCCACCAAGTTACAATACGTTAACTTATTTGAAGGACCTCTCTCTTTCTTTCTTGCTTTTATTCTTTTGCTGTCAAAAGTACGTGCTTGTCCTATACAATACGATTATTATCTACGTTTCTCATCTCGCGTCTTCTTATAACCGCAGAACGTCTGAAAATTGGACCATAATTTCAATCAGTATCAAAAGTCTTCAACTCTTCGTTCGGACATTCAAATATAGAAGAAATATTAAGCGAGAATGCTTGATCGTTTGGCCCTACAAACTTGGCCTCCGTTCTCTGACGGATCCGAAATTACCCCTTCGGCAGGTTCAGTTGACGGCCACTGCTGCCGCTTCTCTGCTGCCGCCCGCCGATATAAACAACATGAACTAGCCCAAGGACGGTCCTCATCGCTTGAAACTATCCCTTCAGCTCGGTTCTTGAGCAACAGCATCCAGAAGGGTGACGGAGGGAGCTATGCTTCAGCGCGGTCCGCCTCCGATGCTGCTATTCTCTACTCCTTGCACGATTATCTCAACAACTTGGACAGCGCTCTTGAAGCCGCTCAGTACTTCAGCGATAGCGAAGTTGTCGGAAGCCTAAACTCCTTAGAAGTGGAAAAACGCTGGAAATCGATGATAACTGACGGCGGCGCTTCGTCCGCAAAGAGACGAACCGCGGCCGCTAAAACAAAGAGAGTTAAAAGCTCTCCTGCGTTTGATTATCCCGTGAATTTCTCTTGCCAAGACCTTGACAAAGGCATCTGCGAAGGCGACCAAGATGCAAAGGAGAAGAATACTTGTTGTCTTGATGTCTGTGAGGGGGTCTCCAATGACGAGGTCAAGTGTCCGGAGTGCAAAGACAGTGAGAGTGATCATGAGAGCTGCGGTCTTCTTGAGGCCTCAAAACGTCCGTCTACCTTGAAGAAGCGTGTCAGCTTTGCGGATGACAATGGTCAGGCTCTGACGATGATCAAGATCATTGAAAACAAATTTCTGGCTCTATTCGAGGCCGTCTTTGATGCGAATCAGCCTTGCAGTGAGTGTCATATTAGTTGTGTTAAATGTGTTATAAAAAAATATATAATTTAAAGATTCCATCTAATTTTGCTAATGTATTGTTTAAACTATAATTTCTTAATTATCTCAAATGTAGAATTAAATGAGATGAGTGTTAATTATCTTAACACTCATGTGATATCAGTAAATCTGGGGTAACTGAAGGTAAAATTCCTTCACTTATTTTCTATAGAATTAAATGATGTATTGTATTATTACAGGATTCACATATATAATAGGCTTATTGAGTGACCGATGCAATCATTCGCAATTATTCCCTTCCTTTCCTTTCCTTTCGTGCCGTTATTATTATTACTATTCTTTCTATTTATTTTAATACATCTAAATTTAATTTTGTTAATTTCGTTTATCTTCTCTCTCTTCTTTCTCGTGAAGAGGATCCTTTTCACTATATCTTCTCTCCTCTTCTATCCCTTCTTTCATTTTCTCTTCCGCTTCTCTCTGCTCCAGATTGTTCCAAACAGGACTCATCTATACCGCAACGTTCAGCTCACCAACAGAAGATGCAATATCGCTGGTTTCCTGAATTCTGTATTCCCGCGCGTCAGTATGCCTCCTTTCGTCAAAAGGTGAACACAAATATGGTCTCCCTGGAGAACATTCACACAATGCACGATAACAACTCAACCACCAAACTCATCTCCATCCGAGGAAGCATCAAGGTGAAGAACATCGCCTATCACAAACGCGTCTTCCTCCGCTGCACATTCGATCGCTGGGCCAGCTATAAAGACTTCCCCGCCAAGCACCAGCCCACGCGGGAGCACCACCCCCCCTTTGATGCTTTCGTCTTTCGTGTCCCACTTCGTCGACCGGGCTACTCGGGTGATAGGATGGAGTTTGCGGTGTGCTACGAAGTTGATGGCTGTCGGCAGTTCTGGGACAACAACAATGGGGAGAACTATCTTCTTGCAAGTCACGCCTTCTTGCCCTTGGGTAATCAAGTGGAACCTCTGAGTCCTCTACTTGAAAGCGAATTACAACAATCGTCAACTACTGGTTCACACCAGTCAACATCGAAGGACTCGACAAGTTTCAGAATTTGGGAACAGAACCCCACGGAAACCATCTATTACTAACGCCTCTTTACTAATCCCTCTTTCACGGACTATCTGCGTTTTGTTGTTTTCAGCGAGATACATAACATTTATCTTTCTTCATTATGAAATAAGAAACATGTCTTGTCACAAGTAACATGTTTCTGCACAATTTTAAATACCGTTAAATAAAATGTTTCACAAATGATGCAAATGTAGCGGTCAGTATTGAATACTTGTAAACTAAAAATATAACATCTATTAAACCTTTACTTTCAAAATAGTAATAACTTGCCACATTTTAAATGCCAATTTTCTTAAATTATATGTATTATAAATACGACCCTAAAGTGTGGAATATTCTCCATGCATTTGTACCATTATTGTACCAATTTATTTACCATTTTCGCTTCTGATTTGAATACCTACATCTCTTCGGTTTCATCGTCATATTTTTAATGCAAGACAAGCTCTTTCGTGTGTTATGTTTTCAATGTCTGGTAACACAAAAACAGTGCATTCATTGTGCCATGTTGTCCAACTGACAAATGGCAAAAAAACAAATTCATCCCAGTGATTACTTAGTATATTATACTTAGCCAAGATAATATCTGCTCATTTTGTAGTCCAACTTTATACTAACTGGATCAACTGTCGAAATACTTAGTGCATATAGAGAAAGTCATATATTTTTACTATATACCTATATACAACATTATACAGAAAACTGTGATTTTGAGTTTGTGATTTGGTTTGGATAGACTCATTGATATTGCTTTTATTTACATATATAACAGGGTAACACTCATCTATAGATTTGTACAGTCATATCATTTTCACATCGATCCACATCTCATCGCTAAATAGATAGAATTTCGTATATTTGTACTTTTTAATTATTGAGTATGTATGTATGTACGTTACTTCATTTTCGCTTCAATTATAAATGTTCAATTATAATGACATTGCAAAAGCAAGGTATCTTTCTCCCTTTTTGATATACACATAAATGCATATCAATTTAATATCAACTAGGTAACATCAATGCCACAGTTCAGGCTATAATACCAATGACAACTGAATTATAACAAGACAATTTAGCCGAAAGAAGAAATCTATAAAGCTAGAGGTTCATAATGTCACAGAATTAAAATAGGAACTAATTAAATGGAAGTATAAGCGTTTTATATTCCAAAGATTTGGGGAAATATTACCAAAGTATAGTTATGAAATAAATGGGCCTATGAAATAATAGATTGGTTAGCTGAAAGAATAAGATCTTAGCAATTAGAGACAAAGAATTTTCGCGAATCTATAGTGAAGTAGCTGCAATCAATCAATAAAATGTTCATAATAGCGAAACGTTTTTATGCCAACTATTTAAAAAAAATAATGTTATCGACTTTGAAATCATGTAAAATATAACGCAATAACTTATATTAATCCGAAATATTCAAATACAATTATTAATAATGTTTCAAACATAAATTGTTAATAATAATTCATGGTTTTCTATGTTTTATTGCAATGACGTTATTTCGTCCGAAAGATTTTGGTTGTGATGTAAAATGTAATGAGTTAGTCACCGAATTCTTCAAACTATATTCATAATTATTAAACAAATAAATGTATTTATGGTATATCACTTAAAGACAAAATTCTACGTAAGTGAAATTATAATGAAATATAAATTAACGAACTTCTTCGTGAAATTATGATATCATTGTAATTTTCTCCAAGAAATTAAGTTTATATGCGCAAATAAAACTATGGCACAGAGCAAACATAGAAATAAACTGGTCGCTACGTATATAGTAGTTGTTGCTAAGGAACACAATCAATAAACTTTTTAATGACTACTTTTTAAATATAAATAAAATATATTTCTTTTTGATAATCACTTTTTAATTTTATTTATTTATTAATTTATTAAAATGGTCAAATATTTATTAATTTTTACTGACCCATTTATTTTTATATTTATTTATCTATTAATTTCTGTATATTTATTTTTATTCAGCTATTTATTTAAATATATATTTTTAAACCTAATAAATTTATGAAATTAATAAGTTTTTGAAAATATATGCATGTTTAAATATTGACTAGATTTACCGATTTTCTATTGACTTTATAATGTTCCTATATACTTTTTGTTATATAGCTTTAAATATTTTATGGTTTTATTGATTTAAGATTCCATTTTTAAATATATTTGTTTGTTTAATGATTCGTTGGTGAATAAATGCATGAATTGACTTTTTTTAAATGCTCTATTTTAAGTAATTAATTAAATGAACTGATTTATATATTTATATCCCAGATTATTTACTCATAGTAGAATCCAAATATATATAGAATAAAGCCAATAATTTAAAACATTTTCAAAGCTACGTAGGTACTTTAAACTTAATAATTAAATATATTTCTTTTTCTAAGTGCAAACTATTTATACAGGATGCCGATTTACATGATCAGGATTATTAGAGTAGTGTTGAGAGATCCAGTGCGAACTACATGACTTTTTGGCTCTATTAATATGAACTGAATTGGTAGACAAGTACTATAGTTAATTAATGCGATTCATTTTCTCACGGATTAAGCCATTTTAGTGAGTCAAGTACGAAGACAATTACAAGTTGCACAATGACGATCTGGTGGTCTTATATCTACGTAAACAATTGCTTCGTTAAGTAGGGGGCTCTAGTACGATTTTGTATAGACTTAATTCGGTATAATTCTCGAGTAAAATTCAAATTGCAGTTTGTTAGTAAGTGGACATTAACCCTGATATCTGATAGTATATAAGAATTAGAGATTTTTAAAACTTGTAGAATATTGAATTTAAGACATTTTGACGTTTCGTACCGGTAAAGCGAAATCGCGCACAGTGGTTATAAAAACATATATTTATTGTACCTACTTCAAATTGAGACAATATTTGCGAACCGTCCATCATATTATAGAACGTGATAACCTTAAGTTTCAGTATATTGTTAAAGAACAATGACCTTCGCGACAGACGCAAATTATCGCAGAAATATATATTAACATGAGATGTATTATTATCAGTTTTTAAAAAACGTTTAATTATATTTATATTATATTCGTTGAACATTCACATGAAATTATTACATCTAAAAAAAGGCATTGAGATATATCTTTCACAATATAATAAAAACGATATTCTATAAAAGTACGAAAGTCTAGCATTAGCAAATTATAAGCCTCTTTATATATAAAAAAACACTTTTTCCACAGTGTTAAAAGTAGAAAGAGCTATACCGAAACAGCTAATTTTTTAAAATAACATTTAAAATATAAAATATCGCTCCAATTGCGACAATAGCTGTTTTAAGTATTCAACTATATTTTGGGGCCTGTGAAGCTGAACGCACCAGTGACACACTGTAAGATATTGATATAGGTCGATAGAGGCACACTGGTTGGGAAGGGAGAATATGAAAGAAACATTTCTTAAAAGAGGGAGCAAGCTTTATTAGAAATACATTTATGAAGAATGTTATACCAAAAGCAATAAAGAATTGAAATACGTGTTTCAAAACTTAATTTTATTGATTTCTTCAAATTTTCTCTTATTTTTTAATTATTCTTATAGAAAGAAATTATAAATTTATTTTAACTTTTTCAAACAACTAATACATACATTTTCTTGAAATATATTGGAATGTCCTTTGAAATTTCTTGCATTCATATTATAGTAATTTGAAATTTATTACAATGCGTTTGCAAATTTCTTTGAAAGCAACGCATTAAAACTCCA
Organism: Invenusta paracnida; assembly: GCA_036023295.1. NCBI lineage: Eukaryota > Metazoa > Platyhelminthes > Proseriata > Coelogynoporidae > Invenusta > Invenusta paracnida. The sequence goes on from JAYRBW010120778.1 coordinate 9,928, forward strand.
CCATTAAGAATTTAAAAGTCTTTTTGAAATAAATGAATCAATTCGAAGATAATTATACCTTCCAAAACACTGATATTACTTATAATTCCTCCATCTATGTAAATAATAAAAGCTACACACCTCAATAAAAAGAAACTATAAACGAAAATGTTTCCTTTATAAATTGTCGTCATACCATGTCAGGGAAGCACCGATAAATGGACAAAACATTAATATCTTAGCAAAAAAGAAAATAACTATATATTTATTTCTGTGAAAAATGTATTAAGAAATTCTCTTTAATGCGTGTTTTGCCCAAATTATTTAAAATGTATTTACTGCGAATTTGATGCCACGATATTTTGTAAAAAAAGAAAACCTACTATAAGATGTATAGTATAAAATGGAAAACCTTGCCATCACGTATTAATTAGGTTTCAGTGAGGAAGGTTGACAATAAGTTGACAATATATACGCTTCGATTACGACGATGTTGTGCTAACTAATCAATGTTGACAAGAAAAACCAAATAAAATGATTTTGAAGAATGTCCGGACTAATTGATACTAATTTTGATGTAATATTTCATTTTGTCATATCTTTACTTTTTATCGCACTTTATATTAAAATAAATCTGTTTCTTATTGAATTTCTCACAGCAATATCCAACGCATAAATCCAACGGTGGTCATTTCATATATATAGAGAGGATAATTATATTCTTGATTAATTACTTGTTCTTGATGATCAAAGCATTAGTCGCCAATATTTACAAGATAATGAATAAGATTTAATTTCGGTAAATACAAATGATTTTTTAACAAGTATATATTTATTTTGGGGATTATTTTTGAAAAAATTAAATACAAGAAATATAGATATATTGTTTTCTCAACAATAAAACATGAGGCGCTGTTTAAACAAGACATCTTTATGTAATGTTAAACTTGAAATCAATTGTTTACGCTATTTAAACCGGTTAATAAGCCTTACTAAATGCGACCGTTTTTTGCTTTCAAATAGAAAAAAGGTAATTACTATTGTTTTGTATTGGAACATATAATCTTTTGTAATTTAAAAAAATGTTTTATTCGTATTTTGAATAATGCTCCATAAAAAGGTATTAAAGAAAATGTATAATTATTTTGATTAAAATTAAGAAAATATTTGAGACTATGTTTTTCGGACTTATATTATATATTTACTGTTACATTTTTATCACTCCGATGCTAATCATAGAATTGGATGATGAGAATGCAAGGAGATCATTCACGACCAATGCCCATATTTTACAGATTATTTCCAAGTGCATTTTTGATATTGACTTTTACAGAACTATTGCAGCTCGGAGATTAATCGATTTTTTTAAATAGAAAAAACATGTCAAGAAATATTAGCCAAGATAACACACGCAAATATTTACTTATCACAAACACATTGGAGTAAAAGGAAGGAGCGAACATTTTATTGAAAGATTAATGCACAAATGTTGTAATATAAAGTCACTGATATTTTTTTCACATATTATTTTCTATATCGGAATTTAGAAATTCGATAATCAAAACTATATTGATCCCGTCGTGGATTATATTATCGTAGAGCCGCTATTCTGGAATCACCGATTGTTTCTCTGATATTAATCATACTTAAAGGCAGTACATAGACCACTAACTCGCGTAGCTATAAGTCCCAGTATAGATATTGCCTCGTCTATTTTTACTGTCTTAATACGGACTTGAATTCACTTATGTAATGTAATAGTTTTGAGTGACAAGTCTTATTAATTATTAGTCTGAGATGTTATTCAATTGGAGCAAAAATCATTTTTTGGGGGTTTTACTGTCATGCATTATTTTTAGTAATAATAATTGTTGTAAAGAAAATGATTTGAATAAAAACAGAACAATAACAGCTGTAGAAATATTTTATTTTCAAACGTTTTAGAAACTGCATGTATTCTTTAAGAAGAAGGTTGAATCCTTCTATTATATACTAATTAATAAATTAGTAATACTAAATATAAATATCGCTTTAGTAATTATATATTGGTAAATATATGATAATATTAATAGGGGGTTGTTTTTGTATACAAACCTTAGTTGATGTAATTGAATTCAGTACAACGGAGGCCTTTGCGCACGATAATACCTTTTATAACTTTGCAAACATACCTTGAAGGGCATTTTTGCAAAGTCACAATTAAAGAAAAGTAAAGAATAAATGTTACATTCACAAAATGCCACAAAACGTACATCTTCTTTCAAAGATTAAGCCATAATATATGTTTGTAATGTAATAAATCACCATATTGCATCTTCCGCAAGTGTTATACATTAAAATTGGAAGTTATAATTAAGATATATAGATTCTATAATATATCGGACACAAAATTACGTGGTCCTAAATTGTAGTCTTCTTATTGATAAAACTAGGAATAAGTCGGGGCATATCTTGCGTATACCGCAATATTTCATTTTGAGTTTTCCATCTTGTCATTTACTATATTCTGAAACTGATCAAAATATAAAAAAACAGCGACTGAATGGAAAAATTAAACACAACAAAACTAAGCAATTGAAATATATAAATAATAAAATATTTTAACCAAAAAGTACCCTCTTAAATCTTTTGATCAATTTTTCTTCATCAAAATCAAATAAATAAATAATAAACATTAAATCAAGTAGGTTTCTTTTTTATTCCCTCTTTTTGAAAGTTAAGAAAATCAATAATTTCATTTTGAGATTGCTTATCATGCCAATATAATCACGACAATATATCGGAATACATGAGCTATACTGGAAAGTAAAGTTATACTCAATGTTAGATACTAAAAGTAGTTGCTTGTTTGAAAACTATTAGAATTATAAAATAAACTGAAAACGCTTTTGCAAAATAATCTTTTCGTGAATGCTCTCAATTTATGACATTTTTAATTGCATTAATTGTGCAAAATTTGCACTTCTATTTGACAAAATAGCGACACATTTAAATAATGTCTTAGCGTTTAGTTGTGTCCTTTAATGGCAATTAGTATATAATTGCGTTTGGAAGTACTTCTAGGGATAACTTGACCTTAATTATCATTTGTTCAGGTTAATTATCCAACTAGTGCATGGACTGTTATTCAGATCACGTAGTATTTAATTCGTAACAATTAGTACATGGAAAGTTAAAACTTAAATATTTCGATATTTCGATATATCTGGAACAATGGTGGAAATTTCTATTGTTTCAATATTGCATTTTCTATTCAATATTAAATGTTTTAAAACATGCAGCATAGTTTATGGATTTCATTGGTCTATAATCATATCTGATTTTTTATACCAATATAAAAGGATATATATTTTTATGTATTACCAGTAATATGTTACTCAGGCCCTGAACATAGCTTATTTTTACTGACGAATATTTACAACAAAGCAATAGTTGGCAATTTAATTCAAACGTTAATTGGAGCTTACCAAAATGATCCAAAAAACTAATGATTAAATTCTATAATTTTATAAATCTAAAATTCTCCGACAACTGAAACCATGTTCTTCTATTACAATATTCTTCTATTCTATCTATAATATTCACTGAATAAATAATCGTTATGGTATCGTCAAATCACTAGGAATAAAATGTATTGGAGCTGTGGACAACATAATCACGAACAACTTTTAGCTGTAAATTGCGTCATATTATAGTTAGTTTGAATAGAACATTAAAATGTGTTTAATAATTTTAAATAAAATGAAAAAATTAATATATTTGCATTTTTTAGGCCTTAATTTTTCTAATAATTAATAATTTGATTCATTCAATTTTCCTGATAATTATTATCAAAGCAAGTTTAAATATGCAACACAAATTTGAATAATTTATGGACACTGCAGTATTCTTAGACGTTAGTAGTGTGTAGAAATCTCGACATTTATTAATACAATTATATAAGTACCAACTAATATAAAATAGATAAATAATCAGCACAAACATGCACCGTGCATGCGGTAGCCATTCAGAAGGAATGAGCCGCAAATCAAAAGTAGTAAACAAAGCAGATCCACCAATTAGGAGGCTCACAATGCACAGAACTGGTGCGATAACTTAGTCTACGATACAACGAAGAGACTAGGACAACGATAAACAGACAGACAATCAACCATTAACTGTTTATACAATTAAGATTATTCGGGTTCACTGCAATAAAATATAAACGAGTAAAGCGAGCGTCTAGGTTCTTAGTTCTTTGTACCGCGCGTCTCATGATAGTCTCTCGATAACTTGAATCCAGCAGAGTGAATAAAAGACATTTTAGTCAATATTATATAAACAACTGCAAAAAAGCACGTGAAATGCTTGAACGTGTTGACCTACAAGCCTGGACTGGGTCCCGCTCCTCCACCACCAGCCTACACTGCAGCCTAACGGTGGGAGCAAAGGTGCCAGCTCATCGCCCCTTCATTAGCAACGGCCTTCAGAAGCGCGGGACTGGCCGCTCAGTTTCAGATGCCGCTATCCTCTACTCTCTGCGGGACTATCTTAACGATCTGGATAGCGCACTCGAAGCCGCCCATTACTTCAGTGACAGCGAGGTCGGCCTCAAGTCCTCAACCTCTTCTTCGTCCACCACTAAAGCTTCTCCGGTGTCGAAGGAAGATCCAGGAAAGAGGTTATTCTCGGTCTCTTCTTTGTTTAATGATGAAAAGTTGTCAGCGGAAGAAGATGTGTCGTTTCCAAGAGAGGAGGAGAAAAAGACAGAGACGGGAGAGGATGAGAAGGTGGATAAGGCGTCAAGTGTTCGACCGCCCAAGAAACGAGTGCGATTTGCCGATGATAACGGGTTCGAACTTACCATGGTCAAGATCATCGAGGACAGCTTTGTAGCGGCCATGTTTGAGGCAGTGTTCGATCAAGATTACTCTATTTGTAAGTTCTTCAAGTTAATATACATTTATTATTGAGTAAATCTCCATTTCAGTATATTATTATAGGCAATACATTATATTATATATTGCATGATAAAACCAATTTATAAAGCTAAAATAGCAAACTTATAATGGTAGCAATTATTCTTCTATCAAACTGATAGCATATCTCCAATTATTATTACAAAAGTATTAAGTGAACATTTCAGCGCAGGATTAAACACAAGCAATTAGGTCATTTTATAAGCGCTCTACTCGAATCGCTTCCCTAAACTCATTCTTTCGTCTTTGTTCCAGACGTCTCGACAAGTCCAAATCCCCAACTCCAACACCAGCCTCAATCCTTAGTGTCAACGCCTTTCTCACACATGAACTACAGATGGGTTATAGAGTTTTGCATCCCCTCTCGTCAGTATGCGCTCTTCCGCGACCGAGTCAACACACAGATGGTCTCTCTGGAGAACATCCATGTCGATGATGAAGGTCCTGGCTGCCTTAGGGGCAGCATCAAGGTCAAAAATATTGCCTACCACAAGCGCGTCTTTCTCCGCGTGACCTACGATCGATGGGGTAGTTGGGAGGACCTCCCAGCCACTCATCAGCCCTCGCGAGAACCGAATCCGCGTTTCGACGCCTTTGTCTTCCGAGTCCCACTCAAGCGCCCGGTTCTAGTTGGGGAGCGCCTGGAGTTCGCCGTCTGCTTCCAGACAGATCGAGAGGAATTCTGGGACAGCAATAATGGCGAGAACTACCTCCTTACGAGTCACACCTTCTCGCAGACTCAGATGCAGATTCTCGGGGGTCGCGGTTATCCTCAGGCACAGCAAAATGTCCATCAGGGGATGTCGTCTACGGAGATGGGATCGACGCAAAGGGCGTCTTCATTGTTGCGTAGTTGCGCAGTCGATGTCAGCCGGTACACGACGCTGAGCAGTCATGGGTGTCTTACGGACTTCCGGATTTGGGACCAAACTACAGAGACGACATATTATTGATTTCTTACAACTACAATTGACAACTATATACGCCAGTGCTTTCGAACTGTTATTGATTGGTTTTGAATACCGTTGCAGTCCTGTATAGTCCTTTGGAATTGCAAAATATAGCTAATGACATGTATGAAAATCTTGACTAATATGTGTAAATGAGTAATATTTTCCTGTATTTCTGTGTATCGTATACGTTTTCCCTGATTATTGAAAATTATTGTCATTAAGAGTCGATATTGCATCGGTAAATTCTATTTCACAACATTTTATAGCTTTTTAAAAGGGAACCAAATCTATCATTGTGTATTTTTAAAACGATAAAAGTTATTCATTTGTTTTTAAACACACTTACTTGTAATATTTTACATTGTTATATTTTTTTATTTTTAACAATTACTGCTGTCCTTACTCCTTCAAATTAAATAATTCTTACAAAGATTATACTTATTAGCAGTAGTCGTACTAATTATATTGAACACATTTCAGATTGACTATTTTCTTATTCTTTTGATTAACTGAACATTGTAAATATTGTCCCTGTGTATTATTTATATGTCCTCCTGTGGTGCTTCATTTGATTGAAATCGGTTTATTTTACTTTATTTATAGTTCATTTTAAAGGTCTGTCATTGTTAATTAGAAAATTTCAATTTCTGTTTATTAAAGAATTTTGTACATATATTTAGACTCATTCTATACAAAGTCATCCTATAACTATCTATGTTTATTTATTGAATTTGAATTATTACTTAAATGTTATAAATATATTACTAACAATTATTTACTTACATAGTCTTTCTTTTTTATATTTATCGTAAAATATTAATTGTCATTTTAAATTGAATGAACAAACATTTTATTTAAACATAGGTATATTGATAATATATAACTTTTATTATATTATTAATTGGATTTCGTGTAAAAGATAAATACGATATAGACTTGTTAATCACTTAAAAAATAATCATAATCGTGGAAAATAATCACAATACACATAGAATGGGCATTGGGCATTTGTAATTACGGTCAAATGAATAACTTAGAAAATAGTAAGCTAATTAAGTAAAGTTAAAACATTTCTTTATAAAATATTAATTTATGAAATAATATTTGATTTAACTTATTAATTTAACTTATTACATCATTTTTTCAAATATAGTCAATAAAACCTTAAGAATTCTAAAACATTTAGATAAACATTACGATATCCAAAAACTTTTTCACCAGTACCGTCAAGGGCAACTGTCTCACCTATCTACTCGAACCTCACCGGCTACCA
>JAYRBW010120789.1:0-17089 GCA_036023295.1 Invenusta paracnida
TTTCTTTTTGCCACCCAGACAAAACGAAACGCCGAAAGTGAAACTACAGGGAATTCCCGACTGTGATATGTCTAGGTCAAGTCTTCAAAAAGCTTGAATTTAAAATTTAACAATAAAGTCTTCGAAAATGCTTTTATTTTTCGAATATGTATAAGTTATTCATGTAAGTCTTGAAAATTAAAACATAAAGATGTGGCTACCAAATATTCGTTTCTTGAATGCAAATAGTGCATTATTTTTTATAAGAAAATTGACCTGACAACCAAAGACGATGCTTCTCCTTGATTTCATATATGTTTATAAAATCGGGGAAAAATAGTTCGAGGGCTATTCTGCGAAATTACTATTATTATATGGCTAAATTGTCCGAGTACATAGAGTCTAATTTTGAAATATTGCAATATATCTTATGTACTTATCTCAATTTTACTGTAATTTAGAGTTCATAACAAATTTAAATAAATCTATTTCCTGTTTTATTTTTTTATTTGCCTAACAATATTATGATCACTCAGTTATAGTAATTCGAAATTATAGAAATCCTATCCCAATTCTATCCAAGAAATATAATACCTATAGTTCTATTTTTTCAATATTATTCAAAGTTGTTTGTCATGCCATTTTTATTATAGATATGAAACAGCAGTACGAACTGATGAACGTGTCAAGTTAGTATCAGAAATTATTAATGGAATCCGCGTTGTAAAAATGTTTTGCTGGGAAAATATGTTCCAGTCTGTTGTAGATAAAATCAGAAGGTGAGCTTACGTTTTAATTCTATTGTTACGTTTTTGACTGTCATAGTTTGTGTAATTTTATTAGTTTGCTAAACATTCTATTTTTTATTTCCTATTATATCTTCCTTATTTTTAATTTTGCTTATTTCTCTTGTTTGTGTGTGTTCTGGTTTAATCAAAACACGCTAGTTTTATAGATAGTACGAACAATTTTGTAATTTATTTTTATTTATTTATATGCTAATAAAACACACTCGTTTTATAGATTTATATAAAAAACCTAGTTTTGTAAGAGAATTTTATTGATTGCGAAGATTTATATAAACTATTAATGAAAAAGCATGTACTATGTACAAAAATAAGCAAAAACAAATTATATGGTAGTAATTTCTATTAATTTCTATTATATGCCTTAAAACCCTTTTTCTACTACATATTATGTTGTTTATTGGAATATACTTGTAAAGTTATGTCAGGTTAACTATAGATACAATTAATTTATTCAAGACAAATTTATATATGACTATTTTTTGCATGCTTTACGACATGTAAGCAATTTTACTGAATGTTAGTTTTTAATGAGTACTAACCTTTCCTTTATATAATTGCATGATCTTCTAAGTAAAATCTAAAGTTTATCTTTTTGGTATATCTAATTTATGTATATTTTAGCAAAGAACTTAACTCTATTGCGAAGGCAATGATACTCGTGGCCCTAGTGTTTTCCAATTGGATGTATCAGCATAAAGTAGCAACATTTTTTGCTTTCTTAGTATACGGCCTTCAAGATGGTTCCATGACACCAGTAGTAGTTTTCACTTCTTCCCTGCTACTAATAAATTTACGCGTTACAGTTTGCATATACATGTCCAACGCATTCTCCGAATTTTTCCAATTATGTATTACTGTTGATCGACTAGAGGTTAGCGCTTAATGATCAATATAGTTATTTCGTGTTTGTTTATTTTGTTCTCGTTTTCGTTCCATTTAGTCTAATTGCAAGATATTTATTTTTATATATAGTATAATTGTATACTATGTATTCATTAGTATGGAGGAAGATGTGGCTGAAATAATTCACAAATTATCTTACTTAAATTAAGTTTTTTTCTTTTGAATTTTTATGCTAACTAAGTATTATATTTTTTTTCTCAATTTTATAGATACATTGTATACAAAATGTACCAAATATAAATATTACATATTTTATTGTTAGTATGCTGTTGAAACATAGTCAAGGTTTATGATATAATACATGTAAATTTCATAAATTCAATTCCAGATATATATGGCATTACCCAATAATTTTAATAACCTATGTTTCAATAAATATTGATTTTTATATTATTATATGAATCTAATAATTACATACTGTTTGGTGTAGTTTAGTATTGAAGGGGTAGCTTACCAAAAATGTTTACAACATAGTTATCGTAACATGTATTTGAAAAAAATTTAGGCTTGAAATATTTTATTTGCTATTTTGCACAAAACTCTAGCAAGGAAATCGACTACGTGACAAAGTACATGGCTGTTCAGTCAGTCATAATCTCACAATGGCTATATCAACATAAATTGGCTATGCTGGCGACTGTTAGCGTCATCTTTTTAAACAACGAACCGATTACTCCATTCACAATATTTGCAACAATGACAGTATTAAGCAGGTTCAGAGTGGTTGTCCTCATTTTCATCCCAAATGGCATAACTGGAATATACGAGATTGGTGTTACCACCAATCGAATTCAGGTTCTTATTAATATTTCTGCGTTGCTACTTTAATATTTCATAATCTTTTTAACCTTTAAGCTATTAGTTGTGATAGTGACTTGTTATCTTTTCAGCAATCTTTATAGTTTAGTTTTCCCGCTTATAGATTTCCTCATTGATATTCGTATGCATGCTAATGCACCGCACCGCTTATGTTAAATGTTTTTTCTTCATACGGCTTGTATGCTTTGGCTTTTTGTATTGTCTTCGAGCTTTATTACTAAAAAAACATTAATGTCATTTTTCATTGGCACTTTACTTTTGTAGCACTAGCTTTTAAAGCACTTGTTATTACATATTGTTGTTGGATTTTTATTTTAACTGCACTTACACTAAAGTTTAAAAAAATGCCCACTTACTATATGATAGTCACCTATTTCATATGATAAATTAATTCATTTACATTCAATGTATACTTTTATGAATAATTGAACATAAACTCACTCCATATATACACATTGTTATTTATTGAATAAAAGCTTTTTTAGGTCGATAGCACCAATATCTAGCTCATTACATTTAAGTTTTTCCTGCCCTCTCTGTGCGTTCTAGTCAACAACTCAGCTATATTTTTCTACGTCTCCTTGTTAAAACGCTTTCGACAGTTATCACTTTCGCCGGTTCAAAGGTAGTCATTTTCAGTTGTCTAATTGCATGGACCTGCTCTTTTACTCAGCTCCCAGCGTCTTCCTCTATTTGGCCGGTTATGAGATTACTCGATATTTTGCGATCTTCTTTATTTACACGGATTCCATCATGCATAATGGCTATTGGTGAATTTTCAGTTTCACTGTCTCGTATACAGGTAAACTTAGAAATTCACATAGTGCCCATTTGGTGGATATAGAAAATTTCTAATCGGTGGTATTCTTCTTAATTTGATACATCGATACAAATAGCTGCAGTAGATTGGCGAAAACCAAATGGAAATTTGTGGTTACATTTCATTATGTTTTTTGTTGAACATGATCGCACTGCTGATTCAAAACAATCACTTTTTTCCTCAACTGTTACTGGTATAGTTATATTAACTTAACATACATAGTAGATATAGTATAGTAACTTAACTCTGTATTTTGATTTTGTAAGTTTTTCGTGTCCGATTGGGACAATTAAAGTTCAAAACTGTACATTCACACTTCCAAATTAATGCTATTGCAATGATAATATTACAAGTTGGAAATTGTCGTTTACGAGTATCGTTTTTGTTTGGCTCATTCATATTTTCTAAATAAAACATCCCAAAACAGATGAAAAATATAATATTAATCGTTCAAATTAATATAAAATTGTATCTCTATATACATATAGATCTCTCTTAAATATTTCTGAAACATTTTGATTCTTAATCTCATATGGATGACTTCAAAGACTAAAAATATTTTAAGATGACGTTTAATTCATTATTTATAATAAAATTCGATTGAGATGATATTTGATAATATACGTAATAATTATCTTTCTATCATAAATTACATTTGTTCATAGTTATTAGTTATTAGTTTATAATCAATATTTTTATTGGATAACACTAACAAACAATGGAAAATTATTGATAATGTGAATTTTCAGTCATAAATATTTTAAACAACTAAAAACGTTTTTCAAGAATTTTACTAATTTAATTAATTCAATAAAGCTCTTTAAATGTCTTTGGGTGGAAAGCGAAAACCGTCCTAACTGATTTAGGAGCTCCTAACTTTTAGCAGTTTTATTTCCATTGGTTGGAGGAGCTTCTAACTTATTATATATGTGTAGTATATCTTCAACAGGGTTTTAACAAGCTTATTTGCGCTGCAGTATATTGAGCTAATTTTTGATTGATTAATCTAAACCTAGTGTGACTAATAATTTAAGATTTATCCCGGCAATGTAATACGCAATTTACCCTATTTTAATATTAATAGTCAGGTTAGTCACATTTGTTTTTAACCCCTTAAATTTATACCTGTTAATAACGCCTCATATTTTATAAACTGTTGTATTGTTTAAAGTTGCGTAACCTCGATATATGTGTGTATGGCGGTGCAAAGGGATCATCAATGATATCATGCTTTAAGCAATGATATCACTCTATTCTAAAAGATATCACGCACTTCTCCTTTAAATTCATTCGATTTTGAATGATTGTCTGAAAAATCACGAATTTAATAACAATCATTGTTATTACATTGCGGTCCTATTGAATATGCTCGCAGTTGTGATAGTAATGTTATAAATCTACACTCACCCGTTACTGTCGGGATAATACTGTTACATGTGTGTAGCAAGCCAGCTACATATACGTAGTAGAATAAGAATGTAATCTTACAGTTTCATTTTTAAAGAGAGTAGTAGCCAAGTTGGAAGGATTTCCGCCTTAAATCCTATAGGAAGCAAGCTCGAACCCCTGTTCATACTACTGGCTTTAACAAACTAATTTGCGCTACGGCATTTAGCTAATTATATTTTGATTAGTTTTAGCCTACGTTGACTAATGAATTAAGCTTTATACAATCCCACTTAAAAAAGTATACACCCTTTATTTAACCATTTCTACTAAACAATGCTTAAAATTATTCATAAATTAGAACTATATTAATGCAAAAATATTTTCGATTTCGTTAATTATCATATTGTGTTTATAGTAATCAAATAAGTAATATTTTTGCATTAATGTTTGTTCTAATTTATGGATAATTGTAAACATTGTTTAGTAGAAATAGTTTGAAGAAAGGGTGTATTCTTATTTTTAAGCGGAGTGGTATATACATCCCTGCAAGGCTATCTTCAATTTACCCTTTATTTGTAACTCTCTGTTTTTATGCAGAATCTCGCTTAAATTAACATGACTGCCATAAGCTAGACGGCTATTTCATATACACCCCGCTCATTAAAACGCCGCCCCCTATAAAATAATAAACATTTTATATTAATTCATTTTATTTGAACTATAAATGAGATTAATATGATTTAATTAGTTTCATATGAATTAAGCATCATGTTAACAATATTTCCCCTAGTTTGCTTATGTCCACCACGATACTCATTGCCTATTAATTTCTTTCACCGCAAGTATTTATTTTTCTTCAGTTTGTTGGAACTAAGTCATTAAGGTTTAGATGGGCAGTTTAATGCTTGCAATTAGGTGAGTCATAATCTCAATAGGGGTTCATTGCCACTACACATAACACAGTACCAACTCAATGAACCTTAAACAGAACTTATTTAAGGAAGATCAGTCATTAGTGAGGCTGTCAACTGCCAATCCTCAGCAAGCTGCTTATCAGCTTCGGCAAAGATGGCATCAGGAGCATGGTGTTGAAGCATCAGTTTCAACTGTTAAGCGGAGGCTTCGCAGTGTTGGTCTGATGGGTAGGGTAGCGCATAGGAAGCCATTGCTGACTGATAGGCATCGCAGAGCATGCTTGGAATGGGCAAGGGAGCATGCAAACTGGACTGTAGCTCAGTGGCAAGCAGTTGTCTTCTCTGATAAGAGTCCAGTTCATCTTGTTGATAGTTGCCAGCACCAATATGTCAGAAGGAGATCTGTAACTGCACTTCAGAGACTGCATATTCGACCAACAGTGCACTCATCAAGTGGTGGCATCATGATTTGGGGTGAATTTTCTTTCAATGGTCCACATCCTCTTTGCTGAATCCATGTGTGGTCGACTGGTCTGAATGTTGGTGATTATGTTGAAATCCTGCAACAACACTTAGTACCCTTAGACCTTCCAGGAAGGCATCTTGCCTACCAGCAGGACAATACAACAGCTCACATGACCCATGCTTTCTTTCAACAGCAGCATATTAAGGTACTTCCTTGGCCAGCTCAGAGCTCTGACCTTAATCCAATTGAGAATTTATGGAGCCACATCCAATGCAAAGTTGATGCAGTGCCAGTTCAAGGTCTGGATGGTCTCTGGGCAGCAAATCAGCATGCATGGCAGGATATTCCTCAGCAACTCATGCACAATATTATTGGGTCAATGCCACATTGAATTCAGCTAGAGGTGGTTCCATTGACTATAATAATGGTTCCCTGCCCTTATCCCTATCTTTTGAGAATGAGACAATGCTCCTCTTCTCTTAAAGGATAGGTAGTGAGATGCTTGATAATTGTGGTTAGGTACTTGTTACATTTTTTTTCAGAGAGCAATTTTAGCAAGATCTTGCACATCAAATTTTTTGTTTAGGTGCAGCTTTTTGAAAATAACAAGCGCAAGCACATAGGTGTAATGTTAAATATTTTTAAAAAGCAAGCATGCCTATGTCAAGCAAGCAAGCATGGCTAAAAAAATTTTCAAAGAGTTAAACATTAATTTAATAATTAATCATGCATGAGCACAGGTATAAGTGTTAAATAAAAAATAATAATGCCTATTTTAATTTTTATAGCTTACTCTTCAGAATTAATAATAGTTACTTTAATAAAAAATTAAAAAATATAACAAAATGCTTTTTATTTAAAAATTATTAGAATTCCAGAAAATAATATGTTGAACAAAATCAAATATAAGCGCAAGATTTTTATATTATAAAATTATCTTGCATGCAGAAAACTCTCCAAAAAAAATTGACTTGTAATTACAGTGATCCCATATTTTAGCATCCCAAATTATTTCTATTCAAATTTTGGTTATTTAGTGTTAAATTATTTGTTTAAAAATTTCTGTAAAATCTTACTTAAAATAAACAAATAATATATCAATAAATTTACAAATAGTTATAAATATATTGACTAACGTTTTTTTCTAATAGTTCAAACATTAATTTAATAATTAATCATTGCTCAAAATTAGTTTAACTAATATATTGGCTAAAGTTTTTTGCAAATAGTTAAACATGAATTTAATAATTAATCATTAATCATTGCTCAAAATTAGTTTAACTAATTTATGCAAACTTTTAAAGAAAATAAGTAATATACCTATATTATAAGCAAATAAATTTTTATTTGCCATTACCAAACAATTTTTGGAATGCTAAATTACCAAAATTTGAATAGAAATAATTTGGGATGCTAAAATATGGGATTGCTGTTAATTACATTCATTTTTGTTTTTTTGATGTTTTGTCTAAATACCAAAAGTGTGACTCGGCATATAACAATTTTTCTAAATGCCAAGAGTGGTTTTTAAATTTTTTTAATAAAAATAAAAAAGGATAGTGAGATGCTTGATAATTGTGGTCTAGTTGGGGCTGTAAGCTTTTAGTAGTGTATAGGGGTTACTTGTTAATACATTCATTTTTGTTTTTTTGCAGTTTTGTCTAAATACCAGCATATATAGACTCTCAGCATATAGCAAATTTTCTAAATGCTGAGACTCTTGGCATATAGATTTTATGTTAAAAGTATGTACTAGTACTACTATACTAGTATTGTAGTAGATTAATAACATTATTCATGACATAACTTACTAAGGTAATGGCCTATACACTATGGCTATACTGATGCATGATCAAGGAGCTTGGAATTATTATAAAAATTA
The DNA here is from genome assembly GCA_036023295.1 of Invenusta paracnida. Taxonomy (NCBI): domain Eukaryota; kingdom Metazoa; phylum Platyhelminthes; order Proseriata; family Coelogynoporidae; genus Invenusta; species Invenusta paracnida. The sequence continues at coordinate 7,982 of JAYRBW010120789.1, forward strand.
ATAATACAACTACTAGTAATGCCAATTGTTCTGTTTTATTATTTACCAGACATTATTTTTTTATATAGACATAGTTTTCATAAGTTTTGCCAAATATAGTGCCAATGGTGTTGAATGGGATATTGTAGGTGATTAAGTTCATATATAATAATATTAATATGCAACAAGTAACTGGAGACTGCCTACTGGCAGTCTCTACCTTTGGCTTTATAATATAAGGTTACTTGATATTATAGAGAACTTGTTGGGTAAATAAGAAATGAACCCTGGACTCTAGTATTATTAATAGTACTATAATAATAATATAATATAATTTTTACTATATAATTATACTTATATACAGAATGGCCACAAAGTTACCACCCATTCAATAATTATTATACTATGTAATTATTAGATTATTAGTACAAGGGGGATTCAATAAGTTTGTATAATCTATATGAACCCATAATGCTATATGCAATATCTATGCATTTTATTAAACTATAGAAAGATCTAAGATAGTGCTGAAAATTTCAAGTAAATATCTCTATGGAAAGCGGAGATATTTAAATTAAAAATAAATAAATGAGGTTTAAAATTTGAATCATTATTTTATCAGCATTATTTCACAATGCAGTTAGAAAAATGTCATTTCAGAGCCATGATTTAGTACAACTATAAATTGGGTTTAAAAGTCAATGAATGTTATCTATGACTTACAGGATCATTAAGATAATATTCTTCTGTACAAAGCACTGTCTACAAATGGTTTAAGGAATTTCATTATGGCTGCATATCCCTGGAAGATGAGAACTACTCATTAACATCCACAATGGGTGTCCAAGAGGACCTGGTAGCCAATTTGGTGTAGGAAGATAGCTGTATTACAATTCTGATGATTGCTGAAATCTTAGCTATCTCTAATGGCAGTGTCCATGAAATTTTTCATTTGCGTCTAAAGATATGCAAGGTGGCAGCCAGATGGATTCCTCATCTGCTCTCAGCTGAACACATGGCAGCTCATGTTGAATGGTACCAATCTATGCTAAGGCCACCATGTTCAGCTCATGACTCATCTGCCTTACAGTCCTGATCAGGTACCCTATGATTTTTACATTTTCCCTAGAGTTAAGAAAGCACTCCGGAGAATCAGATTTCAGACTCCTAAGGCAGCAGTGACAGCTTTTATTCAAGAATTAGGCTTAATTATGCCAGAAGAATGGAAACTTTGCTTTCAAAAATGGTTTGATTGAATGCAAAAATCCAAAGACAGTGATGGGAAATATTTGGAAAAGTTATAAACTATTAAAAAATGATTGCAAAACATTTTTATACTACAATTATACTTTAACTGTACATAAATGATGATTTCATGTTCTTAATTGATGTTTTCCGCTAAATAAATATCATATTTGTCACATTGTGTGGTATTTTGAGATAAATTTGAGCTGATTTTGATCTTAAATAATTAAAAATTTTAAAATTTAAATATCCACTTTCCATAGAGATATTGACTTGAAATTTTCAGCTCTATCTTAGATCTTTCTATAGTTTAATAAAATACATATACATATTGCATATAGCATTATGGGTTCATATAGATTATACAAACTTATTGAACCTCCCTCATATTACAATATAAATTAAATTACATTTTTTGTTTGTTTTATTTACATTTTTTTTCTGAAAAAAAAAAATTATGGCCAAGAACTTCACAATTGCCCTTTATACTGACACTCACTGATAGTGATGCATTGGCATAGACAGCATAGCATAGACATAGTCATAGGCTATAGTATAATGTAAATTAAGTATGACTTTAAGCTATATCTACCCTTAGTTTTACTTTAAAATATGTCACTGTTAAAAAATCTGTAAAATGTTATTACTGTTAAACTTGTTAGTGTTATTATATTGCAATTGTCCTCCATTATATTTAATTTTTATTTCCAATTCCAGCCCAGATGCCCCTGGCCCTATATTCAACCCACATTCATACATGAATGATTAAATATACAAAAATTACAATATACTTACATAATTAAATTGAATTGAAATTTCATTTTTTATATCAGGTACAGCTGTATAGATTTTATAGAATCTCCTTGACCAGCCTTAGGTTAGTTAGGTATAAAATTAAAATAATAAAATATTTTCATTTTATACATTTTTACTAAAAACTAACATTATTATAACCCTAAAACTAAAAAGAAACAATGTTTTTGTTTAATTTTATATAAAAAAACTAATCAATATTCTCTACAATTCTGCATCATTTTAGGGTTTTGGGTACTACAGGCTGTAGTACAGTAGTACAGTCTGTATGCAGTATGAATATGGGCCAATGGTGATTATGGGCTGGAATAAATAACATAATTAAATCTAGAGACTAGAGCAGAGGCAAAATAAGATTCTTAGTAAGCTTATCTACACATTTTCTCAGACAAATTTAAATGATGTCCAAATAATTTAAAATAATATAATTAATTTAAATAAATACAATCAAATTAAATTAATATTCAAACATTTTAAAACATTATCCAATCAATTTAAAATATTCTCTAAGCAGATTAAAATATTTAGAAATATAAAACTAATATTACTAGATTTAAAAATAATATTAAAAAATATATTTTTCTATGTAACATTTTGGTTTTGCTTAAACTATAACCTAATCATTAATATTATTAATAACATTAAAAAAATTAAAATTATGAATACTGAACATTATTATAACCTACTGTTTAACTGTGTTAATTTAGTAAATAGGTTTTGGCTTGCAGTATATAATTAAAATTGATTAAATTATTGATTATTATTATTCTATGATTAGATTAATAGTTTATACTTGATTCAATAAATTATATAATATTGATAATATAAATATATTTATTAATTTCTTCACTTAATATATTGTCTGATAACAGCTTGTTGAGGTACTTCTGTGTTATATGTACATATATAATTTTAAATGTATCAGCTGTATACATTTCTCTTTAATTTTAATTTGCTTTGAGAATATTTAAATTTCTTGGATAATGTTTTTAAATACCTTAATAATATTTTAATTTTGGAGAATTTATTTTCATGAATTATTATTTTTTGTAATTTTCTTGTTTATTTTAATTTACCAAAAAAAGTCTAGACAATGTTAAAGATACTTTTGTCTCTATTTTAAGTCTAGACTAAAAGAAGATTCAGGAAAAAATTATATTCTTAAAAATCACAGAACACTTCAAATAAGACATTAGTTTTAATTATAAAGCAGAGTTTAGAAATTTGAAGTCATTTTTTAAATGTTGGTGACCAAATTTGTATTTAAACCAATTTTGAAATCAGTCTTATCAAACAAAAAATCATGTTTGGTTGGACAAATCCTGATTTGGTCAACTAAATTTAAATTTACAAAAACTGACTTTAACTTTGCTCTAGATGTTAAGAAATAAATGTCTTTGGATGTATTTCTTACTCAAAATACTTGTATAATGTTGAAAGCAACAATTCAATTTAAAATATTTATTCTTATTTATTCTTGTTTAATTCTCAATTGGTTAGATCAAATAAGAATATGTCATTCTTGTACATTACAATATTAAAACTATTTTGTAATTGACCAGACTCATTCTTATTTGGTTGGACCAAACAAGAATATATCATTTATTTAAATTTAAACTATTTATTCCAATTTAATTGTTTGGTTAGAAAAATGCTGAGCTTGTCAGACCAAATAGGAATATGTCATTATTGTACATTACAATATCAAAATTATTTTATTTTTGATAGGACATGGGCAGCACCAGGAAATTTTAGTGCAAGGTTGTTTTTTCTTAAGGGCCCATTTCTATACTGACACATAATAATAAAATAATAAATGTCTCTAAAACATTTGGAAGTATAATTTGATACTGATGCAGGAATATTGCTGAAATCTATTACAGGTGGAACATAGAAACTAAAATGCCAACTATTAATGACAAAACTGATGGAGTAATTACAGTATTTGCTTTAATAAATGCTCTGGGAACTTGTTTTAAATGCCAATTTAATACCTACCGATATTTACTTGCTACAGTATGCATACATAATTTGCCTTTCAATGTTTGTTTGACAGCATAGGTGCTTAATAGAGCAAATGCAATAATTAAACAATCATGAATACATGTATATATAGATGCAGCTACATATAGTCAAATGATAAAATTAGGGGAGAAAAATCACAATCTTTGCTGTTTTTGAAAGAAGGGCTTCTCAGTAATAGTGACACCAAATTGATAGTACCAACTAATTAAATTAAACCCTGAAAAATAATTGGAAGTCTATGTAGTGTAAATTAATCAGGAATGTTTCATCAGGCTTAGCAGTCAGTATGATGAATTGTTCTGCTGTTGCTTGTCTGGCTGACAGAGCACAATCAATAAATACAACAATGTGAAGGTGTCAGTCTGTAGTACTAGCTGGGATGAGGTAAGGACTACTTCAATAGTGATTCATTACAATAAAATGTGTGTTTTACTCAGCTAATAAATCGCGAGTTCATGTAATAATGCTGATATGATGATAACCTCCATGTCAATCAAAACTGTAACATTTGAAAGGATATTAATACCTACATAAATATGAAAGCAACATATGATAAAGATTGTCTTAGATTAATAAGCATTTATGCACTTGTGACATCAATATTACATATGGCTTAAGCTGCTGTTTATGGACTACAAACTTATGTCACTAATATATATATATGTATATAAATAAGTAATAATGTTAGTAATATGGTGTTGGCAATAAATTAAAAAGTTTTTAAAAATAGGTGAAGTATTTCAATTTCTTTCAGTGAAATATTGGGAACACATTATCTATCTATAGAATAATAAAATAAGAATTAAATGTTGCTCTTACCTTTAACCTTTTAATTATGGTATTTTTATGCAGAAAAGTTAACTCACCAGACAGCTATTTAAAATTAAAATAGAAATATTGATTGTTAGTTGGTATATCCTTATTGGTTAATTCTTTTCAGAAAGTTAACTCGCAAGATGACTATATAAAATTCAAATTGAAATATTGTTGCTGGTATGTCCTTATTGGTTAATTCTTTTCACATCTCTGACAGCATTTATAACAGTCTATGGGCCCCTTACCAAATTAAAGGCAGGGCATTTTATAATAACTTTTTACTAGGCATCCATTACTATAGGAGAGGGGCCCCACCACAGAAGGAATCTTTTGTACAAAAATAAGTCAGCAGTGCAGACTAATTATTAAACATTCCTACAGGGGTATCTCAAAAACTGTCTGGAAACTTATTAGTCAAGTTGAAACTTTTATGAATCGAAAGGAAACAATAATGAAATAAAAAAGGGGCCTTCTTAACTGAGAGATTGCTGCCAAAGGCCTCCTTTACTGAGAGATTTGTGCCAGGGTCCCCCTCATTGAAAGGTCATTAACAGGGAGCCCCTTGACTGAAAGGTCATTAACAAGGGGCCCCTTAACTGAAAGGTCATTGATAGGGGCCTATTGACTGACATTTCAGACAATGGGGCGCTTAAAGGAGCACTCTGGCACCGATATCTTAGTCATGGGGGCCCCTTGCAAATGACCTTTTGGTCCAGGAGGCCCCCTAGCAGCGTTCTTTCGGGCAAGAGAGCCACTCTGGCAATGCCTTTTCACTCAAGGGGCTCCATTTTTGTGGATGTCCAGTGACTTATTTTCGTATTCAAATGGATGCCCAGTGTATATGTTAAAAAACGCCCTGCTTAAATGGGCCCACATTTTAGTCGGAGCAGGGTCAACCACACCCAAAAAAAAACCCTGACGCCGCCCATGCAGGACACAATCATATTTGGTCAGACAAAACAAGAATATGTATTTTATTTGTTTAAATTTTAAATATTTATTGTAATTTGATGAGTTTATTGCTGGTTTTTACTCTGGTTTTTATCATTGAGCTTTAGCTTAACCCTGTCACTAAAACCAAACACTTTTTAAAGTTTGAGTTTTAGAGGGAGTTAAAACTTTCTATTTTCTTAAATCTATTGTTAATCTGACCTTGGTTTTAAATCCTTGAAAATATAATTGTTTTTTATGTACCTTAAAACTAACACCGAGTGGTTAAGCAAGTAAGTGTTTAGTAATTGTTTTTATTTCTTATTTGCTAACTTTATTTACTCACCAGTTGATAAAGCCACCCTATATGCAGACCTGCCAAGAACCAACACTTTTTTCCTCTATTTGAAAAAATTGAAAAATAATAATAATTAACAATTATATAATTCTAAAAAATGATTTATTTCTGAACTATTTCTGGGTTTGCTTAGTTTAATTCTACATTGAAAAAAAATCTGTATAATTCGATGGAAATTTTTTTAACAATTGTATCAGAAAATATACTACTTTTCAGTAGATTATTTTAAAATTACACTATGAAATTAATAAATTACAGATTTACTAATACATATACAAAGAAGCTTATATTATGTCAGCCTATAAAATAAATTGAGAAATGAAATAGTTCTATAAAACATGTTATGTTACTTTTAGTTTTCCTACTTTATAAGTAGTATAACAAAATGAAATATTAAATGTGTATTAAAATCAAAATTTTATTATAATATATTAATCTTTTTTATATATTAGGTACAATGCTTTTTATAAAAAAACTTAATAAAGGTAAGTTATTAACAATATTTTTTAATAAAATGTAATAATGCATGGGTGACAATATATTTATAATATATCGATTCATCCAAGAGATTATGGTCACAAAAAGCTATTATTTTTATTTTTAATATTAATAATATGTATCTATTAAATAACGTTGGTTTGATATATAATCCATTGATAATGCTGTCACATCGGTTGTATTTGAAAGTGGTATGTTGTGGGAAGTTTAAATTTTTCTAATTTATATTCTATGCATTCTATGATTTTATTTTTTATCAATTTTGAATTTGTGTATGAATCAGACAATTTCTAATATAAATCATGCAATATGTATATCCTAGATTTCCAAATAGGTACTTATCAGTATGTACTTGACAAAACAATATGTTATAAAAGTTGGCAATGCCTTCAATAATCAGATGTCATAATGCCAATGGACTACCAATAGAGTAACAGTACTCTATGTACTTGAGCATCCAACTAAAAATAAAACAGAATTAAAACATCAATTGAAATTTTTCCAAAGCAGAGCATTTATATCCCAGAATTTAGCAATGATATCTATTTATTTTCTTGTGTTTTAATATAATATGAATATTTTATTTGGAGTTTCAATAAAATCATTTTTGAAGGAATGCAAGATTATGTCTATAAAATGCAAGATTTATTGCAAAGATCTGTCTATTAATAAGATGTGGTATGATTTCATCCATTTTGTGTCATGAATCGAAAATCATCAACATTGTATTAATGTAAACAGTGCAGATTGCAATTTTTTAATTAATTAAAGTAATGCTAAATAAAGGATGTAAATTTTAAACAAACTTATATGTATTAATAGATAAATGACTTCATCAGTAATATTGTAACTTCCAATACATAAAATTATGTATTATTAAATTGAATATTTAATATGATTTAATACTCATTTTATTATATTTCATTTAGTTAAAATTGCTTTAGAGAAAATCAAATTATTTACGATTTTGCCTAGCAACCTACTTGGAGTCGACACTCTGGGTATTTATTACTCTATTGGTTAAACTATTATTTGATTACTTTTATACATTTAATGTATAGTTACTAAAACTATATTAATTTTCACTGTAAAAACATATTTTTATATTTCTGTGTAAAATATTCTTACAATCAATAGTTTGCCTATATTATAGAACCAGCCGAGAGCATTGCAAACAATGCTACCTTTTTGAAAGAATATTCCTGCATATATATATACATGATATGCATGATACATATATGCATGATATAAGAAGGGAGGAAATTGAACCCTGTATACTTCCAGTCAGATCTTTAAATTTAATCATAATTTAAAGGATTAAGCAATACACTGGACACTGCACCTATAACAATTTTGCTTTTTTCAAACATTTTTTGAATGGCACACAAGATACCAGACCACAAGTGGAATTGAAATATTTGAAGTAGTTCAAGAGTATACTATAAAATTCGAAAATATATTTTATCCCTTCATAAAACAAGTCTTAGGTGAAAAGGGAAACAATATTTATTAAAACTATTGACCTGCATGGCTATAATAACAAGATGTCTATGAATAAATGATGGAGATATAAATGTATATTTTCCAAAATGACTATAGTTTATTTTATAATCTGAAGCATATTAAGATAAGCAAGTTTAACCAAATAATATATACTTATACTACAAATTCCGGTATGTAAATATCTAACAAGATTATAGTTTTCAATAAAATTTTGGTTGTAAAAAATGTTTTCCAATCTGGCAAGATATCTGCATTTAATGTAATAGTTATTAAATTAATATTTTACTATGTACATCTGTGCTCTATATTAATAGTTTGTAAACAATTTTAGCTATATAATCAATACTTTTTAAATAACTAGATAAATCTACAACTGCAAAATCGTATACAAAATACCATAAATACGAGATATTGTATTGGTTGCATTAACTGATAGAAATTACAAAAAATATAAATGAATAGGTAGAAATCTGACTTCTGCAATTTACTAATTATGAAAAAGATTAGCTTTACATAATCTTAATAAAATCTAGGAATTAAAATCTATTATATATATATTTATATATTTACAAGTCAGACAGAATGTAACATCTATGATGAATGTTTTGACAATATATGTATTCCAAAGAGCAATATTTTCATTGTATTCCATTATTATCCCTTGGTCGGCGGAAATTTTAAAAGTTATGTAAGCGGCGGAAATGGGTACAGATGTACCCGCAGCATAATAAGCATACAAAAGCTGTATTTTTATTTCTGTTTATTTACTATCATTATAGTTTGGAATAAAAATATCTTATATGAAAAATTATTTTATATATTAAATTGTTACAAAGAGTTACAAAGTTACGAAGAGTTACAAATAGTTACAAATAGTTACAAATAGTTACGAAGAGTAAAGTAACGTGTAATGAACAATAAATTTATACATCATAATACGA
>JAYRBW010120800.1:0-39301 GCA_036023295.1 Invenusta paracnida
CACGTATACCTCATTTTGAGTGGCAATTCTTAGAGATTTACCAGGTAAACCATACTGGACCTCCTCGGCCGCCATACGAACGCGTCACAGTATAGCAAAAATCGATACACTCTCTGCAGCAAATCTACATATAAACAGAAAAGAAAGATGGATAGTATGTATTCTGAGTCTGTGAGCCATCGTTAATATTGATTTTTGACGGGCGTAAAGTTGAGAATTTTCCTCATTGATTTTCGACACGCCGCGCTGCGTTGCTTTCGGTGTGCGTTATGTGCCACAAAAGGTTTAATGCTTTTTAACTTTTTTTACGCACTGCACCGCGCTGCGTTCAGTGGGCATAGGCCATTATAAATGTATACTATAAAAATACTATCATAGAGTAAAAAAATAATATTATTTGTATCCCTTTATTTAATTTGAAGAATACTATGAATAATTATATATTTAGAAAATATTATATAACATAAAATAATTAATAACAAATATATTTTTATTATACAATATATTTTTCAAATTTTACATTTCAAGTATCTAGATTACAATAGAATTGTAATATATAACGTCTGTGTATACTACTTTTGTGTAGTTTTGGTTAAAGGTATACATTTAATATCCAACTAGATATTACAGTTGTTTTTACACAAATTTAACTTATATTTTTATCCGAGGTTCGAAGATTCCTTTGTGAATAATTATATATTACAGTTATTTTCTGTATTAGACAAGTTTCATATTTAATTTCACTTTTTATTGAATATAACTTATAATGTACTCTTTTATTTCATCGGTACTCATGAAAAAAGAGAAATTATGTTATACATATTAACGTTACAATCTGGGTTAATATTTACAAATCCATTATACCCTTTTGTATTAATTTTAAAACTATTAGATTTGAAGAATAATATACATACTAATATGTGAGGTACTTATAATATAACAAAAATATAATACACATATTTAATATATCATCTTTTAATTACGTTTACTTACGGGATGCATAAAATTTAGGTTTTAATTCGCACATAGATAACACATATTCTGCATATTTAATATCAAATTGGAAATACTCTTAAGGTTTCTTTTAATATATGTAAAACATTATTTCGACTCGTTGCAGCTTTGTCCACATTACAATTATTATAATAAATATAATTTTTAATATTATCAATCAATCGAAATATTTATATTTACGAAACATCTTCTAATTAATTAACTATAAGATTTAGGCGAAGAATCATGTAGCATATTGACAAAAACATTATCGTTACATATCACAAAATATTAGCTTATTTACACACTGTCTCAAATGGGAAAACACTAGTATAAAAATGCTTAAGTTAATCTTATTGAAAACATATAAAATGATCTGCAAAATCCTAAACTCATTATATATGTCCATAATGTGTATATCTACTTGTTTGCAAGCAATAGAATCGTATAAACTAATAAATATTCTTAATGTAAGTGTTTCATTGTTCAAATGTTCAAAGGTTCAAATGTTCCAAAGGTAAAGCGCAACGCATTATAAAACTTAAACAGAAAATAGGTTAGTATTGTCTTCAGATGTTTATATTTGTTGAATATCCGCTTCATATAATTAATAGTTTCCACAGTAAGCATTGTATTTATAACTTAAGTTAGTAATTACACTGAGAAAATGTATTGGTTTTTGGAAATTGAAATAAAAGGGTATCTTAACTATAATATCAGAACATTAAATACATATAAACAATAACCAGAGGACGTTTTATAAAATCTTTTGAAATTACTTCTGCTTTTGTAATATGATAATTTATTTAGATGTAAAGCTAAATGTTTCTGTGCCGCTAAATGAACGCTTATAAAATTTCATACTAAACTGAATTTCTTATTATTCAAATGATATAAATATTCGAAATGTGGTAGCCGGAGGCGACAGATATTTATTCACAATATTTCACCTTACTATAAATTCATTATATACTATTTGGATTTAAAATTTAAATTTAAATAACACCATTTACTTATATTATAACAGAATATATAATATTACATTTCAAATTGATTCGTAATACAAAAAAAAGTATCATTACATGCATATTTTATTACTACTGTTGAAGTTTGACTGTATATAACTCTAGCATAAGCAAATATTTTATGTCAATATTGGTATTGTTCAAATGTCGCGAGGATAAAACGCAGTGTACATATAGTAAAACTTATACAATAAATAGGTAGTATTGTCTTCAGCTGTTTAGTTTTGTCGAATATCTGCTTCGGGTAATTTGTTAGCTTTTACTGTAAACATATTATAAATTCCTATAGCAAACATATTTATACTGACTAGACTCGTAAATGCTCTTAAAGAAAAGAAGAAATATGTTTTGCTAATGGCTTAATTACAAATTTGGCTCGCTGATATCATGAAACATGAACCAAACAAAATTTTTTAATCGGTTAAAATTACTTTTGATTTTGTACAATCTATTTATAAATTAGAACAAATGTATTTGTGTGAGAATCTGTTTACATGATTTAAATGTTTATCTGTATATCTCAATTTATAATTTCTGAAATATTTTCTATTAAAGGCTATATCAACAAGACGCAGCGTGGCAATTTATACTTATGTTTGATATAAAATAAAGGGAAATATAATAAAATACAAATTAGCAAATACGGATTATATTATTATGTATATTTATTTATGTGATATGTTTTATATAATTATAAAAAATATATTAATTTAACTTATTTAATAAGACAGTATACTAAAAAAATCCTTTAAATATCTTATAAAACGTGCAATAAAAAATTGCAAGCTATTAGCTGTTTATCAATTTAAAAATTATTCAATATTGTACCTGATTTTATTACTAAATATTTGCTTCTTATTAACTAAAGCAATAAAGCAATTTGTAAATTTAATTAGGTTTATAAAAATATTTCAAAATAGCGCCATTATTAAAAGGGGTTGACTATCTAAAATCAATGATTCTCATAATTTCCTTTACATATATTTCTATTAATAGTTGACAATCGATATTTTTCTATAACCTAATTTATAGGCATAGAAGCATATACAAATATATACATAAAGAGCATAGTAAATAAGAAAATAGGTAATAATTTTCCCTAAAAAATAAAAATATAATTTTTCATTAATTAACTCTAGATATTTTTAAAGTAAAATTGCAAAAATAAATCTATTTAATGATTTTGCTTAGTAATTCATGGCGAATTTATCAAAACAAATAGGATTTTTAAATTTATAAAGAGTATACCCGTTAAAATTGTTTCTATTATAAAATATAGCTCAGCATTTCAATAAAATTTGTGTTACTGTCGTCAAACCGTTTAGACTGACAGTTTAGACTCGAACTCTTGAGAAATTTCGGACGCATCTGAAATTTGGGTTGTTTAAAAATTTATTTCACAAAATTAGTTAGTTTAAAAACTAATTTTCTCTACCAGATTTAATTAGTCAATAATTTACTCCTATCTAAACCGTGATAATTTGAATGAAAACCATGACGATTTCAACTGGGATGATTTAAATCAGACCACACCGTTTGGGAAATGGCCGAATATATATATAATACTACACATACTAATAAATTCTCATAAAATATACAGTCATCCTATTTCATTGTTTCTACTTTGCTATAACAACGAATGGTGGTATTGACATTTTTATATCGTCTCACGGCACCGCAGAAAAGTTGAAAACTTCAACTTCCATTTCGCCGCGTCATGTCGCGTTTGATGTGTATAGCTGTTTAGTCTGAACTTGATAACATTCAAATAATATAATACATGGACACACAGTGATGAATTTTCCTTTTAAATATTTGCTCCATTAAAAAAGCAATGTGTCAATGCCATGTGTGAGACACGTTCGATAACATTGTAGTGAAACTAAACTCAGACCACATATTTGAAGATGCATTAGTTGTAATCCAAATGTATACTGAGATTATAAATATACATAGAGAAGGAGATCATTTATAAATAATTGTTAGCATTTAAATATGCATTTTTACAGACCTGTGTAATGTATATTGACTAAGCCTTTATATAGTTGTTATTAAGAGTTATGAATATTCAAGTTGACACGTTATATTTTATATTTATATATGTATGTAGGCACACATATATATATGTTATATTTTTATATTATAATACATGTGAGGCTGCAACGAGCGAGGGATTGATCAAACTTGTTTTTAATAAAGTGAAAAAAAGTTTGTTAAGTTTGTTAAGCAAACAAATATATTTCATTGGTAAAGGAATGCAACTTTAAATATATTAGATTACTGTTAACACACGAGATTTAATTCAATAAGTGGCAAAAGTGAATATTTAATAAATTCTTATTTCTTATCACGGCAAAACCATAAAAGAAAAATAATTTTTGTGAAATATTATCTTAAAAACTGATTTCTTATATTATATTACACGTTTGAATGATCCAAGATATTTTATTTTTTTAATTAGTTTAAAAACATCTATATGCTAAATTAATAATATTATTTATAGTCAGTCAAGATTCCATTGATCCTACTTTCATTTTAGATGCGATTTTAAAGAAGAGTACAGAACACTTGCCAATGGTTTTGATTTATGACAGTCTTCTATATTGTTTTCCATTTCAAACATGTTAAAGAAGTTAATATCTTTCTGACTTGTTGGATCTTTTTGATAAAAATGAAAATATATTTCACCAAATTCACCAAATTCTTAATTATTTGAAAATTCGTTTATATAATTAATTGAGTTCTGCGAATTCTTTAAACTAGTTATAAATTTAAAATGATGTATATTTATTATGAAAATTGTTTATTTGATATGAAAAGACATATTTTAATTTGGTGTCCTTCTTATGTTCTTTTTGAATAACATACATAACATGTCAAATTCAACGCGAAAGAATTGATCGAGACAGACAATTTATAAGTACCATTCACACCATTTATAAGTAATATGTAATATCTGTAGTTGACATATTTGTTTATAGGAAAGCAGTTAAAATATTACTACATTTACTTAGAATGTTATCAATTTTCTATAAACAAATATTTTACTTAATAAGTAATAATTAAGTATTTTAATTTTAGCATAGGCAACTGTAATGAATATCGTAGTAAAATATGTATTGACAAGCTGGCTTATTTTAATTAGAATAAAATATTCGTGAAAATGTTCAAAATCTCTAATTTTATTTGCTTCAAAATATAACAATTCTATTAAAAAATATTTTAATAAAAGAAAAAAGAAAAACAAGGAGTCTGTAATCTTCAGATACAAATTCGTATATAGATGGTAAATGTAGGAAGTTTCACCCCGTGGGCTTTATCAAGTACAGCTGTGCTAGGAAGCAGTAAGTAGAGATATTATATAACTTGTTATGTATACTCCATTGTATACAATAAATGGAGTTATACAGAGACGGCCAATCCCAAGTGGGCAGGAACAGTTTTAGTAGTATAAGCGAAACATCGTACATTACCATCTATATACGAATTTGTATCCGAAGATTACAGACTCAGTGTTTTTTTATTTTTTATTAAAATACTTTTTAATACTTATTCCGGATGCGTGGCAATGACCAAATAATAATTCTAACTGTTTTATTATCATTATAGTAATACATGATATGATGCATGTCCAGAAAATACACACTAACAGTACTTACTACATCAGTGTTGTTTTTATTTTTAATATTAAACTAACAACTGAAATTGAAATATCTCTCAATAATTACGTAACAATAATTCTTCATTTTCATTTCATATAAACTATTAGAAACAGTAACTCATACAGAACACTGCATTATGTTATCAATAGAGTGAAGTGACCGGGGTGGCCCAAAGGTAGAGTGTTGGACTGTCGATGAGATGGCAGTCTGTGCTGTGCGACTGGGATCCCCAGTTCGGACCAAATTTAATTATCTCGTCTCGCTAGTTGAATGAATAGTATCTTTAAAAAATTCGCTTGGTTTGTACCATAGAGTAATTATACATATAAATTTATATATTTGTTATATTTGTATATAATATATATATTTGTTCTTAAAATTAATTTAATCAAAATATTTAATACTACTATTTACCTTCTCATTTGTACATCAAATTTATTAAAATAAAACGAATATTTATATACGACGATTTACAGCGCGATGTATATTAAATCGATAAGAGTGAACACTCTTTGTATAATCATTACTCTATGGTTTGTACCATACGATAATAGGTATTCGGTAAAAAGTGTAATCTCCCGATATAACCATTATCCAATGAGAATGCAGTAAGTCGGGCAATATATATATGCTACAAGGAAAGAAGCTTCCGTTTGATAAACAAAATAGTAAAAGTTAAAACTTTGATTTATTATTAAGTAATGAAATATCAAAAGTCATTAATTCAAAAAATCTATTTTATTATTTTTAACGCAGAAGAAAAATATTCTGGCCTTTTGGAAACAATTGCTTGCTAATTAGATACTTATTTTGTTTATTGTTCCCGTGGATATAACAGGAATATTCCGCGATTAGTTAAATATTCAAAATTCTTCAATAATTTTAAATTTACATTATAGCGCTATCGAATTCTTATCTGTGCTCCAAATTTGATGTATACTGCTATGATAATTTCTGAAGTCCTAACAGTTTTCTAGTGTTAAATTTCATGAAAAATATTTATATTACATATTTTGAAATAAATTTTCATAAAAGAATTTAATAATATGTTTTGTTATATTTGTAATTGATTTTTCTATAAGTTGTTTTATCTATTAAGGTTTAAACCGTTGATAATTTTTAAGAATAATAAACATTAAAAAAGTAATAATGAAAAATAAGATATTGTCATTTTGAAAAAAGAAAATAACGTTTTTGGATATCCAGATATAGTTTAGAAATATTGTGAAAACCAAAAATTACATCATGTACAGATTTAATTTTTAATCACTTTTAATCACTTTAAATAACATCAGAACTCGAAAATGCATGCTAACATCAATTTAGTTATTGTCGATTTTGATGAGTTTCTTCTGGAGATAGTGAAGATGAAATGTCCTACAAATAATTCCAATGATACCAAATTGTCTCATGAAGAAGAAGGTTCTATTCTTCCGTACGTAGAAGTTTCTGTTGAAAATTGGTTTGAGAATACCTATAGAGTTTAAAGACGAATCTGCAGAAAATTAGACTAAAGCTGCTGATGGGATTTTCATTTTGATATTCGTGTACATATTTACCTGAAAACGGACCGTATCATAACAGAATGTTGCCAAATAATGGGGGACAATTTTTACAAATTACATCATTTGAGTTGCATACGAACACATACATAATTTCGTCATATATTTCTTGGAATTCAACTTTAAATAACAATACAGTATTTGTAATACAGTAATTCTAATATAGTATACTATAAAAAAGTACGGAAAATACGGAGTATTTACCATATTTTTACGGAAAAAGTGCTTTAAAATTATTTAACGTACCCTTATTTATAATTTTTGTAATCTTTGTAAACTTTCGTAATTTTTTGTATTCTAGTATATATGTAAACTAATCCGCAAACCAAATTACCTTTAGTTTTAAAGTAAATAGTAAATACCTTAAAATATTTATTTCACATCAAAAACTAAAATTCATTGAGGTCATCAGTATGAGAAATTAACCAATCTAAAAGTAAAGCGTCGCCATTTTGACCTTTTAATGACACGTAATTATGAAATATTCATGCTGCTGTTAAATCAAGATAACACGTTTTTGTTCATAAAAAGTTTAAGTAATTTTTAAGTAAGATACTATCAAACTAAAAATAAATGCAAACTAAATATTAGTCTTATTTTAATCTTTTAAATACACCACTATTGTACACTATTAGGAGCAATTATCTCACAGCAACTAATCTCACTTTATTGATCTGAATATATATATAGATGAAAAAACCAATAGAAATGAATTACTGAAGTTTCAAACAAGCACTTTTCATGATAACTAAATTTGAATGCTTTTTTTAATAGTGTATTAGTACACTTACAATGAAGTATTATAATTTATATTAAATTACACATAATAAATAACAAATAAATGAAAAAATATGTATAATTATTTAAAAGTAAAAAGATTAAATATCTAAATAATAAATGAACGAAAATTTTGAATTTTTTAAAAACTTTACTTTGAACTGTAGCCAAACCGTAATATAAACTAGATATGTTTAATTTTGAATTAATTAATTTTAAATTAAATTAACAAAATAACAAATATTTTCTCAAGTAATATTTTGTATTCCCAAAATTATAAAACTATATGTTAGATACCTTAATTGGTATGCTTACATAAAAAGCATGTAGAAAAATGTAATTAAGTAAATAATAAATATTGATATAAACGTTCTAAAAATATGTAAACAATTTAACCAATTTATTAAATATTGTTTTATTTATCTTCAGGACTATTTTGTTCTTGACAAAGCTTCAAAATTTTAATTATATATTCAGACATTGCATAATATTTTAGTAATGCGTGTGAATGATTATTGCGCGTTATTCAATACATAGGTATATTTAACAAAAACTATATTTAAATAAAAAAATATCAGACTAATAATATCATCGTAAAGTAAAGGTGGCACTAGAAATAATATTTTAATCAGTTTTGACACTATAGTCGTAATTATATATTTAACAATTGAGTCAATTTAACGAAAACCGAGAGAAAGTGTAATCACTTGCCATTGTTAGAAAATAAATAAACTCTATAAAAGAGATATGATTAAAATAAATTAAACTAACAGTTTCCTTTAGGTTAAAATAATAAATTTCTTAAACAAGACGACGTAAGTGTTGATATTTGAATTTGAATTAATCTTACGAGAGAAAATTAGTTGAAGGTTTACAATTTAGTAAGTTTAATCCATTTCAAAATATTTATGTTCCTGAAGGATCGCACATATTTATATTCTGTCTTCTTGCTTTATTTAATAATAATGCTGAATTTAGTTTTTATTTCAAGTATATTGCCATAATTTTAAATTTAGTTTTGCGAAATCAGGGGCACTATTAATCGGAATTTTACCTGATTTGATAATTTTCTCATTTTTGTAAATCATGATAAGTCATTGAAATAAAAGTATACTAATTGCTACAAAATATAATACTAAAGTAAACATTAAACTTTTAGAATAACGTGCTTTAAGAAACTGATATAATGCATTCAAGTAAATGCTGATTTTATTTGGTAAACGAAAAATGTTATTTATGTAATTGTTTATTTAGAATTATATCATTGCAAATTTTTAAGCCAATACAATTCAGTTTTAAGATATATAGCAATAAAATAAATACGTATGTATGTATAATATAAAACATACTAATATATAGTGAATATTTGTATATACATATATAGTTAGTTGAAGGAACATCGTTGTATATGTATAGATATTAAAATATGTGTAAGAAATTATTTCATATTTGCTAAGTTTAATTTTTCATCAACTTATCATTTACTTAATAAGTTTAAATTTGAGTTTGTGTTTGTGTTTGATTAATTTTCATAATTTACTAAAAAAAATAATACTTATTTTCAGTATATAAATTTGTTAAAATCCGGTTTAATTTACTAACTTAATATTATTTTACTGCAGCAAGGTTTAATAAAATAGATTTTGAGACTTAATTTTTTCGAACTATGTAAAATATCTTGAAATCTGATGGATATACTTGTTATATATGTAACTAAAATTGATGAAATTTGTTCATCCAATATGTCTTCTGGATTAGTTTATGAAATAACTTTACATAATGTTTCGGCTTTTCATTATTCATAGATGAAATATTCCTTTGATCATACTTTCACCTTTGAAATAATTCCATAGAAGCGTAGCAAAACACTCAATATTGTGGATGATTTATGACACTCTTCTTTACTCCGAATGTTGTGCATTTATCACACATAGATCATGAAAGGTCACATAAATCTATTAAGGAATCGATTAAAACAAGTAAAAATAAAACACGTTTTTGTTATAAAAGTTTGTAAAATTCAATGTAAAAGTTATTTGTGATATTATCTGACAATTGTGTATGTAAAATGTTTCATTTCATTTTGTTTTAAATATAATTATCAATAATACAATGTATAATGTAATATATATATTATATTACATAATATTATAATTCATCATTTTAAAACGTTTATAAATACATAATATAATATAATAATTTCCTAAATATGTCATCAATAACTTGAAGATTACTAGCATCCACACAAATAATTTTTATGTAACCGAATAAAATAACCAATGTGTAATTTATTCATTTATTAATTTTTATTTTTATAGAAATTTCGTGAATAAACAAAAAATGCAGCAAATACGAAACTGATTTTAAATATTTATTAATAAAAAATATAAATAGTATTGTTATGTATTTTTTGTAAATTCAACAATTGAAAAATAATAGGACTAAACTGCCTTCCCAGTTTTGTACTTTATATAAATATTTTATTTTTTAAGTAAGCTAATAATGTTAATACAACTACATATTAAAAAAGTATATGTTTAGGTATCAGAGGACAAATTATGAAGCGATCTTGATAATTACCGACGTTTTATAAAATTTTATAAAAATAGCCTTTTAACATAAAACAATAATCGAAATAATATGAATCCATTGAGAAAATGATAGAATCATTTTATATTAAATTGAAAATTTTTAAATTAATATAATATTCCCTATAGTTTAAATTTAACAGTACGTTGCTAATTTAATTAAACCAGAACAAATATTTCGTATGTTAAATGACAGGCATCGACGAAGTTTTATAAAAAAACAATACACAAGAAGTGATTCTGCCAATAATTAATCAGCAAGATTACCTACCAAACACAATTATTTTCCATTAAAATGACTTATAGCAAGAAAAATGCCAGTCGATTCCAGTCTAGTGAGTAACTATCCTGTAATTGCGCTTATATGTATATTTAAGCTGTTCAATTGGATGCTTCTATACCACATGAAACCACATATTTTAGATCCACTTGTTCGACCAAGCCAAAATTGTTTTCGTCCAGGAAAACGTACAACCCAGCAAATCCTAGACTTCCAAATAAATATAGAAGAATGCAACATTCGGAAGAACTACCAGTACATTGCTACGTTTATAGACTTACTACACTAAAGCATTTGACAGCGTTTCTTGGTGAAAGATTCAATAGATCATCAAAGTGTATGACCTCCTAGATAATATAATCAGACTGATTATAAGCTTATTACTAGCCCCTTTTATTTTCGTCATAATTGTTAATTATTTTTTTGCGTGGCAATTTATAAATGCGGGAAAAGATGTTAGATGTTAGGCTTTCGAATAAAGAGAAAAAGGACCGAATGTATAATTGTTAACAGCAGAAACTATCCAAACCTATACATTTCTTAAGGGAAAATTGAAAAGTTCAAGATCTCAAGTACCTTGGTGACTGGGTTGATTCATCTACCAGAATAAGCCTTGCCTTTAATGTCACAAACAAGCTAGAACAATATGGAAATCAGCATGTTCAACCATCCACAAGATTAATATTTTTAAAACCATTGTACAAAGTATCTTGTTTTACAATATTGAAACCAGAACTTTAACTAAAAAAATCATCCTCAGACTTGACGGTACCTATACACCAGAATGTTTCGCAGAGTGAAACGCATTGCATATCAGTTCGATCACATTACAAACACAACTCTATATGACGACCTCCTCAAACACCTGAGATCGTCAAAGCACGACGCATGGGTTTTATTGGCCACTATGTGTGCAGTGACTAGCCAGTATCGCAACTCGTATTGTGGTAACCCGAAGAGCTCATGAAGATCGGGGTGGAAAATTCACAAAATAGGTCAAAGAATGTTTTCTCCAACTCAAGATGATAGAAATACTCAATGCACGAAACAAAGAGAAGCATAAAATATTTTCTTAAACAAGAACAATGTAACCTAATTAATTATGTGTCTGTTGAACTTAAATTTAATTTTTGTCATTCTGTCAATTTTCTTTGATCTCCAATTTTATTATTTAATAAACTGATTTATGATTAAATTTTTTATGTAATACCAATATTTTTATAGTTATAAATAAATATTGAGGGGTATTTATCAGAATGCTATATAACTATCATATATTATAGATAATATATTTATTGTACTTATATTTATGTATCACTATGAAGATCAATGTACCGTTTAAAGCTTGGATATACATTAATAGTTATGCGTATTGGTTTAATTCAGGGACTACTATAACACTATAGCATTATAACACTATAATTTGTTATATTTAAAATATCTTTAATTTTAAGTAAAGTACAAAATTTATAAATTAGACAAGTTTTACAAACGTTAAGTTTTGTTTATGCTCAATATAAAAATATGCTATTTGAACATAAATTCGTCAAGATTCCGATGATACTGGGGGTATTTAGTAGGTATATAGAGAAATATTCTCCTTCTGTAATATTGTAAGTTGCAATTTTTGGTGTGGAGCTCCTAGCACTTTTCTCGTGTTTTTGGATGACTTGTTTAGGCGTAAATTTCCAAGATAATATAATGCTATGATAAAAAAACCGTACTTTATATTTTTATAGTTAGTCTTAGTCTCCTTGTTAAATCTTAAAACGTGAGATAAAATCAAAAATATAGTTTTGCGTCATCTCATCAGTTAATTATAAATGAAATAAATATGCATGTAAAATCGAATTTAAAATAATATAATATCAAAATAACACAACTACAAGACAGTATCAAATAAAATAATATTGCGTAATAAGATAAATTAATACAATGAGAACGAATAGAGGAATAAGTGTATAGAGTGTAGAGTGTGATCAAGTAGAAAAAGCGAATACAATAGCATTGCACATTGAAATTAACTTTGAAAAAATCAAAATAAACTGAATAGTTATGTAATAAATCCAGTTGGTTCAAGTTATTAAGCATAGAGTGAAAAGTTTCCAGTTTTTTATTAGTCGGCGGCTTTAATGAATTAATGGCAATAATTTTCGAAGTAGAAGAAGTACTAGTTTAATTCACGCCATATTTGTTATATTCATCGGAAGAAATCTCAGAATTTATTTTACCATCGCATTGCCTAATTTTTAAACGATACAATTTTCTAATCATCTAAAGCTTCAGAAAATTTTAACAAACCATTTTGGAATTAAATAGTATCATTTTTCACACACAGTACAGAAACAAATAAGGAAAACAAACGCCCATACTAATTAAATAGAACAAAATTCTCACCTTCAACGTATAGAGCTCGGGTTATTCAAAATAATACCAGTAAATAAACGACAGGTTCGTTCAGTTCTAGTTATTGTTGGCGTTAGAGGATAAATTACAAACTTAGAAGACCAGTTAAGCTTTGATCCTTGTTGAATACTTTACTGATTAATAACTTTCTGTTGTATCCTGTTATTATAGTACAACATTATATAATAATTGTGTTATCTTTGTGAGGTGTATTTCTGTTTTGTGATATAAATACGGTGGGTTGTATGTGATTGTGCTACTCAGTTATAGCTATAATTATGTTAGCACCTATAAGTATAATGAAATAAGATTTAAATAATAATCATCATTTACCACAGGATAGAGTGGACGACACATCCGTCATATTGTATAGTACTGTAATAGTGTAGAATATAATATTATTATATCCTTTTAGTATAAATACAAACTATGAATTTAAAATAATGATGTACATAATATATAATTATTAAATATAACTAGCAAAACTGTTTAGTAATAGATATAATATTTAAAATAATAGTAATAATAATATTCAAAACCACTAACGTTACTGTTTTTCCCTATTTAAGTTGTCATTCAAGCACACGTTAGAAAAATAATGTTATTTGAAGCAATAGGATAAATTTATTTTTATAAAAAGTTTGCATATATTCAATCATAAACCATTGCAGCTGGGTTGATTAAAATCTAACATTAATTAATTTTATGTTGTATACGTTAATTTTATATGGGAATACATTCGCAAATGTATTGTAGTGCAGTAGTTTCTTTAACATCGTTAAAATACCCCTCAGAAGTTAGGCTTATTGTGTGCTCAATGCCATTTAGGTTATTCGGTTCTAATGATTTCCATAAACTATTCATGTTGACAGCCTCTTCAGAACCCGTCCAAGTCCAGCCCTCAGATTTGGTACCGCGATAGTCTGGCAGTTGATAACCACCCAAGAACATACTAGAAGAAGCATCCTTCAAAGTTGCTACATAGTTAATTTCCGCCAAACTGGAAATCTGAGCCAATTTGGTGCCCTCTGCGCTACAAGTGTTCCTCGCATCAATCCAATTCAGAGCCGAATACTTTTGGTAGTAGGACCAGGGTCGAGCCGGATCATGCAATGTATAACCAGTCGGACAAGTAACGAAATAAGACTCTCGGACCCAAACCTTTTGATGAACCAGAGTATCGCAATTGGGCAGTTGTTCCTTGAGATAATTTGGAGGGGAGGTGAGGTTGACATTATAGAGATAACAGGACCCCCCTACTCCACTCGGGGAAGCTGTGTAGATGATCACCTTGCACCGGGTATCCCATTCGCAGGCGAGGATGCAGGATATCAGAGAGGGGAGGTCTATTTTACTCCGGATCAGTTGGTCGAGGCTGCATTGACGAACTATTGACAGCAATCGAAAGCGGTTATCAGCACTTTGCGATGTAGTTGTTAAAACTAGATTAAGAAACGAGTGAAAACCAAAAAGTACAGTTAGAAATGTTCTATTGATACCCTTCATACGTTTTTCTATAGTAACAGATGAATCTAATGATATCACTTTTTAGAAATAAATGTCTTCTCTAAAGTTTAGATATATTGTTTTCTTGGTTTATTCGACTGTTTTAGTTCGTTAAAGTGTACACTATATGAAAAAATAGTGCAGCTTCTGATGTTTTATCTTGTATTTTTTATTGTTCTTTAGATTTCTTTTCATTAATTGTGCTGTTCATAGTTTCTATGTGTTACTTACTAACAATAAGTAGTACTATATAAATCATGAGATACCCTATATATATAGTGGGTAATTTATTATTAGTGAGTTTTTATGAATTACAAAAGGTTATTAAAATAAACAATGGACTAAAACAACGAAGATGTGTTATATGAAATTATATTAACCAAAAATAACAAGTTGAGTTTTTTTAGTTGTTGGTTTTTAAGTTTGGACTAAAAGGATGGAACAAAAGTATACAAAAGAATACAAAACAACTAAAACACATTTAAAAATAAGGTAATAAAAGAACAATATATATATAGATTGCTTTTTAGAGCTTGGACAATGAAGATGGAATTGAAACAGAAGCAGTGTGACGTGCACGAACCTCCATTATATTTTCTGCACAGTATGAACTGATAGTTGAAAAGAGAGTTTATAATACATTTTTGTTATCATTGTTTACTGTTCTATTTATTTTATTTTATATGTATATATTTTTATATATTCCAATGTAATTTTTTTTCCTTTGAATTACAAAAAGAATTCAAAGGAAAAATTCCTTAAAAAAATATATATATATAAAAAATATTCATCTTTATAAATATAAGGAATAATGGTGAGTTCAAGTAAAAATATAATTACCTATGAAATTCTTTTTATAATACCAATGTGAGTGTAAATGCCATGTATTATTTAAACACAGGGAAAGTTGACTTTTTTACTTACAAATTTACATACAAAACACTTTTCTATAACTTATCCTATATAAGACTGTTGTAGATTTCAATTTTAAGTCTGTTGCAATAGTTTCCCTATTTCATGAAAGAGTTCACATTCAAAAACTAAAATAATCTGTATAATAAAATCAAAGACTTTAAAGGGATTAAACGATCCCTCAAGGCTGCATTGACGAACTGTTGACAGCAATCGAAAGCGGTTATCAGCACTTTGCGATGTAGTTGTGAAAACTAGATTAAGAAACGAGTGAAAACCAAAAAGTAGAGTTATAAATGAAGCTCTATTGATACCCATAGGTACCCGTTGCCTTATCTTTGTTTTAACTTTGCGTAACACTCAGTCAGTGACAAACTATCATTGAAATACTTTTGTTGTTTATTTTCTACTCGTAATCATCGTTCTAATATTAATTACACAAGAAGAACGAGTAATGCAAATTATTCATGTAAACGTAAACATTGTTATTTAAGATTAATACTTGAATGTGAATATTTATTGAACATACTAAACGATATTAAAATTTAAAAACAAACATTTTAATGCTTTGCCGTATTGTGAGAATTTTACATAGCTATGCATAGCCGATTTTCACTGATCCTTACTCTATGGTCAGTATAACAAGTATTGAATTTTGATATAATCACAAAATTAGTAGTTTTATATACCTACGTTTATTTATTTATTTAATATTATGTTGCACAGAATAAAGTTGAAAGAGAATAAATAAGAAATCTTGCAAACCAGGTTAATATCTTTTAGAAAATATATCTAGTACTGTTTTTATCGTATGAAGACTGAGAACGTCTGTTGTATTCTATATATATATTCTATATATCAATATAAATAATTGACAGTATTAAAAAACGATTTATTTAAAAAATTCTATAACAACGGTAGTAAAAATAACTTTCTTTATTTATTTGATAATATACCTCTTTTCTATTCTTATTCTAACTATTTTCTGACATTTTTATATATTCATGTTATTATTAAATATTTTTTAATTAAGTTTTTCAGCTTGAAAATATACATTTAATGCACTATACTTGCATGTATATCAGTACAAAATGAACTCTAATGAACAAAATTTCCACCACTGAATCTCATTTATATATTTATTCGTGCACCAAATTTTATATATATACGTTATGGAAACAGCATATAATGCTTATTAATTAATTGTTATTTTGTCTTCTATAACTTTTTATAACTGGTACGTTGTTTGTACCAAATTTGTTAAGCATTTTGAAATTGGCACCAACCGCAATTAACAATTTTATTTATATTTATTTTGTATTTCTATATCATACTGATTTATTTTTCTAATGCAAAGCTCCGTTCAATATAAACCAGTTGTGCAGTAAATTAAACTTTCGTATTACAAAGAAATACATAATGCTACACATTTTATATTCTAATATATCATTATCGTGGAGGCAATTAAATTTCCTGAGTGCCGTAATATTGCAACATGGTGGCACACAATTAATGTTTTAATTTTTTAGTTAAATTGTGAAACAACTGCAAGTTGTGCTGAGTTGAATATTATCCTCTGTAGGTAGAGTAATTCATTAGAGTATATCAACTCTAACAGCAGTTATGATTATTAGTTGATAATATTATTTCAAAACTTAAAAGCTTATGGAAAATAATACATTCAAAATTAATATCCATGATGAAAAGCGAATACAAAAAGTTTTAGGTATATGTGTAATAATTCAATTTGTCTTAAAATTCCGTACGTTTCAATTGCTTTAAAGTCAATACATACATGACTTTACAACGACACCACTAATAATCTTTAATACATGGATGTCAATTTTAATGAAATACAAAACTTTTCACTTGCTTAAAATTTCCAACTAGATTTATTTAAAATTAATATTAATTGAAAATTATTTTTTAATAATCTGTGCTAAATTACGTACATGAGAAATATTATTAATAATAAAATAAAATAATTTAATTTTTCTTTGTTTTTCAATAAATTATTATTTTTATATTCGCATTTTAACTATAGTTAATATATTTAACTGTTCTATTCATAGGTTATATATTTTTCGCCTTTGGAATTAAAATCCTTACTTCATTGTTCTGTCCAATAATACATTCAGGGTGCTTCTGTACTGTATGAATGTGAATAATAAATTACCCTCTATATACTTGAATATATTTCACCACAGTATACATGTAAATAACTACTATATACCTAAATAGAAAGTGTCAAATTAGAATTGTTAGCAAAAAATAAATAAAAATAGTATCAAAAGATTTAAGAAAAATTAATCATGTCAAACTTTTCCGCCAGCTGATTACAGCCAATTACAGCCAATTGATTTAAGATACTTTATAAGTAACAAGCAGTGAGAAATATATAGGTTAAACTAAAATGTTAAATTTATTTATCAAAGTTGATAAGCATGAAGAGCACTAAAAAAGATTTATTTCTTACTATTCTTTTTGGTTTTCATTTGTTTCTTAATACCGTTTTAACAACTACAACGCAAAGTGCTGATAACCGCTTTCGATTGCTGTCAACAGTTCGTCAATGCAGCCTCGACCAACTGATCCGGAGTGAAATAGACCTCCCCTCTCTGATATTCTGCACTTTCGCCTGCGAATGGGATCTCCGGTGCAAGGTGATCATCTACACAACTTCCCCGAGTGGAATAGGGGGGTCCTGTTATCTCTATAATGTGAACTTCAACTCCCTCTAAATTATCTCAAGGAACAACTGCCCAATTGCGATACTCTGGTTCGTCAGATGGCTTGGGTCCGAGAGTCTTCTCTCGTTACTTGTCCGACTGGTTATACATTGCATGATATCAACTGCCCGGCTCTCGCAGTACTAAATCGGAGGGTTGGACTTGGACGGGTTCTGAAGAGGCGGTCAATATGAATAGTCTTTGAGAAAGTAATGAACCGTCTAACCTTAACAATATATCGAGCACTATATCGAACGCAACAGAAATGGACAATTCAACGATGACAAAGAGACAGATTTAAAAAGTTTTCTCTGTGAATGTCTTCTGAGATGTAGACATTTACTTGTGCCTTAGTACACACACGCACACGTAGGCAATATTATTTACATTAATAATTAAAAGTATTTTTCTTTGGATCTTGTTTCATACTGAACAAGCAACAATAAATGCATAACTATTTGTACTACTAATAAATATTTTTCATCATGAGTAAAAATAATACGAATTGTAAATTTTATGTTTTTATTTTATTTATTTTATCATTTGAAAAGTAATTAAGAAACTGGAAGCGGTCACAAAGCAGGGTACTTTTAATTTAATTTGAAAAATAGTATAGTTTTATTTAATATACATTTTTTGTACAGTTTCGTTTTAGAAAAAATTCATTAAATACAGTATTGGAGATAACTGTTTGAATAACTTAAAAAATGATATTATTCTAGAAAGTTTTCTGTTTTTGAGTGTTAACTGATTTGCATATCAATAAAGCATATTGGCGGATAATATTGCGTATTTCGATGTATACATATATATATATACTATAGTATATATAAAAAATCGTATTATTCTTGTGCGTAAATAAAAGTAAGTTTAACTAATATAACTCACTACAATAAACTCGGTTTTCATTACCAACATGACTTCTACATGTATACATATATATCCAACATGTATATTTTATCTGGCTGGATTATTCAAGTATGCGATTCAGTGCTGATACCCTCCTAGCTCAGCAGATTGCAAGGCTAGGTTGAAACAGACTCTCAAACAATCATACAATACAGATAATGAAAAGATATATTTTGAATTTTAAAATTTGTGTGGGCCGATATTTGTCTCTTTATACTCAAATAAAAAGGGAATATATACTCAAATAATACTCATGATGTATTTTTAATAATACTCAAAGGTTAAACGATTTTACTTTTTTTAATAATCGAGATTATTACATTTTATAGTGAATTTAAATGTTTTCTTTATGATAAGTGTTATTTTTCTGTATATATGCCTATTTTAGCATCTTAAATATTTTTAAAGAACTAGTGTTTAATTGAAAGCTTTAAGTTTCTTTGCTACTGTCATTGCTAAATAAAAGGGAATGGTTGCACCCGGCATATGGATAGGTACTTTCTATTTGCCGATGTGGATAGTCAAAGATAGATATAAATCATGCTAATACAAACTGTCTATAGCTGACTAGATTGGATCTGTTTTAATTAATGCATCATATATATTAGCAGTTAATGTTCATTGTTAAATACCGTTATGCTCACTTGCTTCAAATGAAATAAATACGCAAATTGCAAATGTAATACTTGTATTAAAATGAATGCCTGTTCAAAATCAGAGAAATAGTTAATCCCATCTAAAACAATTTATTGAAATTTAATTGTATACTACTATCGTATTTAATCAGTAACAGCTGTTGTATAAAATGAAAAACTTTTGAAAGTCTTTCTAAATGCTCAATTGTAACGCGATCAATATTTTAAATTAAACTATGTACATAAGTATTTCTAATATGTATAACTCACATATTCTAATTAAGATTTTTTAAATATAAATATTACATTAATTTGTTAAGGATAACATAAAAAGCATAATTATCAAAAGTAAAATGACCGAGATATATGTATGTATATACGTATTTTTAGAAAACAGTAAAATTATAGATTACTTTAAGTCTTTTTGCATAAACAAAACTAGGTTTCACTTTATAAATTTGTAAAATTAGTTGAAATAGGTGATCTTTGTGATCTTTGAAAACTCAATATTTTTCAAAAAATAAATATCTAACTTTTGTAATACAATTTCGAATGTATATGTGTATAAATAACGAAAAAGTAAGAAAATTATTAAATATCAAGCAGTTATATGTTGAAATACATACGAATTTATCACTCACAGATATGCTAATAACATATTAGTCTATGATTTATTTAAAAAGTTAAACTATGCTATAGTTAATGCATTAATTAGGTTTCAACGGATAATATATATGTATATATATGTATAATTTTTCTTTAATTTCAAGATCTCTGTTTTACTATATTTTTAATATTTAACACCTTTCAATGATTTTAAAGCTGTACATTTAACCCTAATTTTGGGATTATTAATATAAATATCACATTTGTGCACTCCTAA
This sequence comes from Invenusta paracnida, assembly GCA_036023295.1. Lineage (NCBI taxonomy): Eukaryota > Metazoa > Platyhelminthes > Proseriata > Coelogynoporidae > Invenusta > Invenusta paracnida. The sequence continues at coordinate 20,868 of JAYRBW010120800.1, forward strand.
AATTCATATTAATTCTTAATAGACCAACATTTTTAGCGTCAAATATACATATCTGCTAAGTTTATCCTTTCGATATTTTCATACACAACAGAGTAAAGCGCTTGCACCCTTAAGCTACAACATTATTGCCAATTCAAGTACGCTTGAGAATTCGTGAACAGTGTTCTTTCTTATACATTTTAAGAAATAATATATTTTTGCTAAAACAAAATTGTTTGCAGCAAAGAATACGAATTACAATATACATACTTATACAGCGCATTTTATTTTAAATTTTAAAATAATATATGTACCTACCTATGCATATATTTATTTTGAGTCACCTAAATAATCGTGCAGCGGTACCGTCTTGCCTTGGTCCAGGAGCGATTTGACATAACTGTTGCTGAATGGCAAAATGTTCTTTTTTCGGATGAGACACCACTGCAACTCGTACATACCACCCAGCGCCGTTATTTCCGAAGTAGACGTGGTGTAGGCCGAGTACATGACATTGTTCAGCGTAGACTGCAAGGAGAAGGCGGTGGCATCATGGTATGGGGTGCATTCTCCGGTCAGAGACCTCTGGACCTGCACCGAGTCCAAGGAACCATAACAGCAAGAGGCTACATCGCGATCCTGGAGGACAAGTTCAAGCTATTTTTCTCCGCTCAGCCTATAATGATCTTCCAGCAAGACAATGCCATCACCCACAAAGTAAGAATCACTAAGGCATGGCTCCAAAAGCATTGTATCCAGGTCTTGCTTGGCCATCGATTACTAACTCCTCAACCCATTTGATAATGCAAAAATGGCCCTTTTCAGGATCACCACATCGTGATTGATACAGTAGAAGGTCAATGGCCACTCTATTGACTAAAAAATGCATAAAATGGCTTTATTATTTCAGAAAATCGAAAAATATAGCTTGTTACGGTTTATAAAGGCCAGCCCTGTATATTGAATGTATTTTATGAATACTTAAATACTCACCTACTGGAGCGAGAAGCCCAGTTAGCAGAGCGTTGGTCTCATGTACTGTAGGTCCCGGGTTTTAATTTCACCCGAGTCCTAATTCCAGCAACTTATTCACCTCCTTGCTAGCAGCTGTGATATGTCATTTGTTTAGCAGATCTAGGCCTGTTTGGTTTATAGCTTATATATGTTTATAAAATATGCATAAATACTTATAGAGGGAAATATTTATTCCACGGTACCTTTCTATCAATCATAAATGCTTTACTGTCATTTGGAAATAAACCCCTTTTTATCGTATTATTATTTAATAACAAATTGAATATTAGTTTATAGTAATCATACTTTTTTCTTTAATATAATAAAAACAGTTTCAACAAATAGAATAATGCATTACTAGTCAGTATGCAAAAAGTTATTTTTATTTTAGATGTAATTTATCATTGTTAGGGTTATTTTTTTGCTAGGTCACGTTCTCTTAAATAGGATTACAGTTTGATTTAGTTTGTTGGCCCTTTCCGGTAGAGATTTACTTATTTTTAATAACTGGACAGTGGATTTAGTTGTTTAACAAAACCTAAATAAAGACTATAAAAATAAAATTTATTTATAGCTCAGCATGTTCCGCTGCAACCATCAACTTCATCAAACATACAGAATTGGAGACAGTATACAATATATAAATGAACAAGTACCTAGCACATTATTATATATATTAAAATATAGGACATTATTTATACGATTTTAAACGTAAAAGAAGCCTCAATTAGTCTTAATTGCAACTTAATTAATTCTGGCTCCTCTTACGTTTTAGAACTGTATGGATCTTTAATCACGGGTATTTGTTCAGTTATCAGTAATGTATAGTCTCACAAATTTTGTTTTTCTGATGATGCTGTTTGTTGCGCTATAAATAGTTTTTTTACTTCCATTTTTTTAATATTTCAATAATATTTTTAAAACTTTCCTGAATTAAATTAGCATATTTACGCCAAGCGAAAAGGGACAACCTTCTTCAGTGATCTTGCTATAAACTATAGCACATGATGAAAAAACACTCTAGAAAAAATTTAACATTACACTGATTGTAACTCACAATAAGAGTCACATATTCAAATAATCAGAGTACTCTATATGATATTCTATGCAAATAATAATCGACACAAGTACAAGCGAAGAACGGATACAAACACTGTGATGTAACACAGATTATCGTTAAGAAATGGCAAAATTTGTTTATCATTGAGCGTTTTTCAAAAGAAAAATCAATAACGGTTCTAACGTCGCTCTTTAGGAATTGTTCATTCCAAAAGTCAGAATCATTCGGCGTTAGAATAGAAATAAAGTAGGTCACGTATCTGATTCCCGACGCGCCTCTGCCTGTGTCCAAATCGAAGAGAAAATATATATTTAAATTTATATATCAATTAAATGGTTAGTTTCAGTTTTAAGAACATTATTTTCATGAATAATATTTACTTTCTTCGTTTATGTAATGTATTTACGTATTTGTTTGAAATATTAAGTTTACACCTATTTGCATTAAAATATGTCGTTTGTTTTAATGCTCCATTTTAATTAAATACCAACAAAAGAATTGTTCAATGCAAAAGTTCGGACAAAAAGAGCAATCATAATGATTCCACTTTAGTAAAACGCTCACAATATTCATTCATAAAAATATAATAACATTAAAATATTAGAGATTTCAATGTACACATGTATAATATCATAAGTTTCTGAAGATAGACAAGGGTAAAGTATTAATAAAGTCTTATGTTTTAAGGTTGAAGTTATGACAGAAAATAACCATTTTTTAATAGGCGTATTATTTTTTATTGACAAGAACCCTTTTTACTCTAATGCTGTCGACGATAATTCGAAACTTCGGACAGGAGACAAGTTCTTACGAGTGAGAAACAGTCGAGATAAAAAATTTGATCGTTGACAAGGTCTCTCCCAAAGTAAATTGGATATCTCCAAAAATTCAATTGGTATATTTTAATAGTTTTTCACTATCACAGGTTTAAATAAATAAGCGAAATGTGCTCTTAACTATGACATTTCTGTCTATTTATTCTTTAAGGGTTAGGTATATATGTATAATGTCAACACCCACATCTCCTATATACTTAATTGTAACAATATATTTATATGATTTTCTTATAAAATAATGAAAAAATTGTAAACGTATTCCTCATTGATTATATTGTTTTAATTAGAAAATATGCTTTCATGATATGGCAAAGAAATATTATCTCATAACATATTTCAATCATTTATAATAAAATAAAATAATTAATTCCATTTCAAACATCTATATTTGAAAATATATTTTACACAAATTTTTAAGATTTAAAAAATATAAGATTTTCCAATCATACAACCTCCCAGTACGAATCTACAGCAAATCTTTTACCCTACGCAATGCTCTGAAGAAAAGCAAGACTTCACCGATCTGCAATTTAACAAACTGTAAATTACAAAATCATCTGTGCCTCAACCAAAATTGTGTCTACTCTTTTTGATGTGACAAGTGCCACCAGGAATATATCGGAAGCAGTGTACGAACGCTACACAAGTGGTATAACGAACACCTCTCTAATCCCAATTCCTCCATCTTCAAACACACAAGAGTTTGCAGCGATAAATTCACTGTCACTATTCTAGCCAAGGACCACCAGGAAATCAATCTTCGCTTTAAAGAAGCCATTAAAATTGCCCAATTTTCACCCTCTCTCAACAGCAAAACCGAACGTCAGGAACTACTCTATCTCATTTATTAGTTCACCTTATAGCTTTCTCTCTAGTTGTATTAATTAATTTCTCTGCGCTATTATAATAGACTCATTTCTTATTTATTTTTGATTGCGTAATACGACAACCTCTTTCTCTGTGTATACCTATAAAAAGTTTGTTACGTAAGCCTATTTATTAATTCATTTTACATCTCCGGTTGTATTGATTAATTTCTCTCTCTTGTCTAGTCTATTATTGATCGCGCAACACGACAAACTTTTTCTCTGTGTATATAACAAGCTTATTTTCTGTTCTAGCTCATAATATGTGCGTCACATGACTAGGAACCAGAGGTCCGAAAATTTGTAAAAATATACTTTTAACCTGCAGTGCTATTCTCATTTCTTATAATACTAATGCTGTATTGGGAGCAAAAACAATATATCCATTTATATTATAATTTGGTATTATTACCATTAAAACGGAACCACCAGTACTTAAATAATGTTAAATATAGTTTCGGAATAAAATGTTTGGCCTGTATTAACTTATGTAAGCTTACTTGTACGATGCTGGAGCTCGGTACAAACTGATTCTATTATTGAATTAATTTGATTTGTTAATTTTGTTTTGTACAAATGGATTTTTAATTTTACTAGTTACTATCTCTATATTAATATGGTGTCCAGAAGTATTGCTTGCAATTTTAAATAATGGAATTATTGCGTTATCCAAGAGAGGAGAATGGCCAATTATTCGGTACTACAAAGAGTATTAAAGCTCTTTCCTTCTAAACTGTTTGAACTCTACTAGTCTAACTAACCTATAATCCCCTTCCGTTGAACTCCCTCAGCAAATGAAGATGAAAATGGACGACGTGGACCGAAAGCTGGTGGCCCTTTACTCCGCCCTCGCCGCAGAGTCCCTATCACCTCCTGTGGTCCAGGGCCTGCATCAGATGACCGCCTCCATTCAGCACGGCGACTACCACGGGGCCATGCACGCTCTGAACACGTTGATCCAGCAGGCCAACTTTGCTGAGATTCGTGGCTTCTCGACAGGCCTCAAGGTTCTGCTTCAGAGTGCTGAACGGTTGCACGCCCAGTGATTCAAGGACACTGGATCCTACAAAGGGCTATCCAACTTCTTATAAGACGTTGTAGTGTCTACTTAGGAATAATAGTGCATCATATTGCGTCAGCAGTATGTTGTTTAATTTGTAAATTATTACTAAGTCAGTTGACTACCGACATTCACTTATAGTAACATTGACAAACTTGTCGATTATTTTGTGTATTAATTTGCCTTTCAAGTCAAATAAACAAACAAGCACGAACTTGGTTTCATAATAAACTTATTAACAATTAAATGAACAGTTTTTGCCACTTGCATATTATCCCCCAATTTTTTCCCTGTCTCATGCTTTCCCTTCACTTAATTATTTCACCTTTGTTTTTCCTTGGCTCCTACATTCGACATTTCAATTTAATTGCTTCTCCATTTCGCCATCGAATCTGGCTTCCGACCCCTTCCTTTTTGTAATATTAACGTGTAACATCTTATTGTAATATTATACGTCTTGTGTGTTAATTTATTATGACTATTCGGAACGGTTTCTCATGTTTTGACAAAATTGAGTGGACGACGACGACAGTATTGACGACATACTTGGTTCCTACAGACGTGTTCTCCGATGACTTTTGTATTCACACAAAGCATCGTTGTGTTTGTTATCTACAGCTAAACCAACCCCATGAAATACGTGTTGGGTATAAGCTGACAATAATATTATTATACCAATATATTTATACAAATATAGCAGAAAAAAACATTTTATTTCGGTGCAATAGGAGTTGGTCTTTGGAATTTATAGTGAGCCAATATGGTTTACCCGACACTTAAGTAGTACTAATTATAAGTATAGTTTTTAAGTGATAAGTTTCAAATTTCTGACTAGCTTTGTTTGAGGATATTTTCGAGATGTGTTGGATTCTGTTACCCTCTTGTTTTTGTCTTTGTATGTATCTACACTTATGATTTCTTGGCCATGTTTGATAAAGTATTTGAATACCAGGCCAATCTGTAATTTTGGTAGTAAGTGACTCTACTCTGCTGGGGTTATTCTTAGTTTTAATAATATAATATGATTGACAAAGTTTATTTTTTATTGAAAATATGATATAAATAACTGCAAAATAAAACTTCTTAAAAGAGTATTTTTAACTCTTCTATCCTAAAATCTTAACTGAAAATAGTTTTAAAATCTTACACCGATGAAGGGCAGATACGATTCAAATTGGATGAAGCACCAAATTATGATTGTTAAAATAAGGCAAAGTACGCATCTTTAGTTGTTCGTCTTAATCAAGATTTTGTATTAATTGGTTCTGATTTTGTTTAGTAAAGAATTACACTCATCTACTGATATTAAATAATGGTCATAGTACTCAATTACGTTGATTGTTGACTTAAATATTTAATATTCTTTTTCAATCAATACTCAAACGTGATTATATGCAATAATATAATTTTTAGATTTTTCTGGAATTCGTTTCTTACCATTACATTATACTATACATGTGTATATTAAGATTAAAAATATAGAGCTAGACTATACAAAATCACTACTTTTAGAATAATTACAGCACCTATGCATACTTTATATAAATCATGTTCCATATTGCTTGTATACAATTTAAACATTTAGCAGCGAATTCAATATAAATTCTAGATACGATTATCTGACTACGATCACATGCCGTAATGACGAGGTTAACATTTAAATAATTGCACCAATAATAATTGTTTTACCAGTTTATTTAATATCAGATAAGTTCGTAATACTACGTTTTACTATAGTGTATTAAAATCGTCCATTACATTTTACTATTTGTTCCCATTTATTTTATTTTTTTAATAAATATATAATTACATATTCCGTACTAATTCATTTTGATGACAATTAATGTGTACCATTAATTTTATTAAAGAAATTTTTCGCAATATATATATACTCCAAAATAGTATCATATTAGTTTGAAATTAATACAGCATCCGTTCAGTTTAGACGAAAATACATAGTAGCTTTTTCAATAAACTTTATTGAAATAATTTTTTTTGCATGGTGTTATTTATTACTCTAGTTTTTACCAAAAAGTAATTATTTGTAAGTAAACTTTTGAATAAAATGTAAGTCATCAGAGAAAATATAAAAATCCAAGTAGCATTGCTCGTAAACAATATAATTTATTATAAATGATGTACAGTTGATATTTCAGTTGGGAAATAGATTAAAAGAAATGATATGTTAAATTAGTGCTGCATCACAATCAATATTTCAGCGATTCATATAATTTATACTTTCATAATCCAAACTAGGATTACTAAAATTAATGAAATAACAATTCTTATTACAGTAAATTATGTATTACAAGATGTAGAGTAAATAAAATTAATTATGTAGTTGTTCTACTGAAGATTAAAATGCTTTCTTAATAGGACAAGTACATATATATAAGTTGTAAATTCAAATAATAATATATCATACTATTTTACAATATTAATAAATAATGCATGAATTCTGTTCTGCTGAATTAACACAAGTTGATCCAAAAAACTCATTGAAAGCAATATTGAAAAGTAACTTGTCGAAATGATAGTTGAAAAAACAACTACACTAAATAAATAAATGAAGTTCAGGAATGTATATATAACGGTGGCATAGAAATTTAAGAAAAAAATCAAAAACAAGAAGGCAACAGAAACGAAATTAAGACAAGAGATAATTAACATATAAGTAGTTTAGTACAAATCAATAATTTCTGATAAACTTGTACTTTCTGTCTAGCTACACAATATATGAATTAAAACTAAGATATCGATGCTTTTAGGAATAATCCTACCGCTTAGAAAAACAATATTTACTAGGATCGAAATAATATAATGGAAAATACTACAATATTAGATAATAATAAGTTTTGATATATATAGAATCAGTATGAGCAGTCAATAAAGATAGATCCATAATGTAACAAATCAATAAGTTGATACGTGAACGTGTGTGGTTATGATAAAGGCAAAAATAATATGTAAGTATATGGGGCCTCAAACAATAATTATTGCAATATTGAAACTTCCATTCACAGTAGTTATTAAAGCACAGCCGTGTAATGTTTCACAAGAGTATAATATTCATTAGTAAATAATATCATCCGTTCATATAAATATAAAAATGATCCATGTTTGACATATACAATGACAATAGTCGACTCCGTTTGTTGTAAAACAAAAATACTATACTATATATATGTCTCCTATACTACTGCGAAATAGAGCAATAGAATAGTAATGTATAACTATTTTTTACGATTAAATATACTCCCGATATTGGTTCGGTTTGATTTCCCTGATTCACGTAGATCCTTCAGTTTTGTCATGAATCCCGATTTGATAGCGCCTAAATCACCAGTCATATCAATGCTCGATAGTGAAGACCTGAAATAACATTAAATATACAGTACTAAAACAAAATTAATCATTTATTAACATAATTCTGTATTGCAAACATCCTATATATCGCAAACAATAGTTAGTATCACAAATTACGATTTCTACAGATTATAATTGTTATGTAAAAAAAGTATAGTTAGTCAAATTTACAATAGGTCAAATTACTCGTACATCAGAAAAGATCTATTTCAAATATTTCAATAATAGACAAACAATGAATTTTCACGAATAATACAAAATAAAATCATTAAAAACGACCCTGGCCCTACAAAAAAATACCACCTAAATGAATAATCAAGTGTACCATTATTTAATTTGTAAAAATATACGGAAAAAATTATGTAACTAAAATAATCAAACCAACACCGTTTTATTTAAGTAAAAAGAAAAGGTAGGGAATCATAAATAATATCATTAGGATAGACTGGGGAATGCAAAGGGAGAATGACGTCACCATTCAACTACAATAATGTCGGTTTGCAAATAAGCGCATAGCAGGTTGGGTGAATGGACTGAATACAACCAGACCTTGATCTTGGCGGTCGTTCATCAGCCACTGCTGATAGCCTTTCAGCAGACTCCAACAATTGTTTGGGTGAAGCCTCTACTGGCACAGAACTTGTTTGGCTGTTGAATCTGGAGGCCACCGGTGTGCAAACGGAGTCATAAGAAGAGATTCAGTCAGAGAAAACACTTATTTGGATCGGCATGAAAGCTGTATTCATTTTCTTCTGATAAAAAACCATGCTAATATTAAATATTTGTGTGGCCTCAGGTCGGCAGCAACATAACCTTTTGCAATACAGCCTTTTGAATTTACACAAGCTAAAATCAAAGCCTCTACCGCTCCAATATAGAATCCTAATGTTCACTTACCTATATTTAAGGACCTACTTACATATTTATAACACACTGGCAATATTTGCACGCAGAATATTTATTAATCTTGCAGAATTAAAATTTAATCACACTGTACATCATTAAAGAAAAATTATGAGCCCTACAAAGAGTTAAATCGGAAACATGTTGAATGATTACTTCTAATAAAATGTAATAGTGCTTTTATTGGAGGTTAGGCTTCTTAATTATCTAAATAAGCCAAATAGACTATTAAAGATTTTAAAGTTGTTTTTTAAATATAAAATATACATAATGGTCTTGCAATGTTTCCTAGAGCACAATATTAATCGCAGGCAAAATTAAATATTATGCTTTCCACGAATCATTATTGCAGAATACCGCATTGGTTAGCCTTAAGGCGGGATCTTGAGAACAATCATTATACAATGAATACGCTGAATGCATTATAAATTCCTGCAACATGTGGAAGAAAAATAAATTGCCGTAATTAATATTCATTATTAAAAAAATAATGGAAGCTATACAAATAAAAAACTCAAAGTTAGTCATAGATAAGCTACGATGAAACATAAATAAGTAAATAATGACAAAAATGGAATTAATATAAAAAACACTAAAGTGATAGATAAAATAAATGAGTCTCTAAGTTTTAATCAATACATAAATATAACTATTGCATTCTTTCTATTCATATTTTTGGGGATTTATGGAAATAATGTCGAAATTATATTATAATACATTTATAATGTATATCTTGCTATTATTTTACTAAAAATGAACACAATATTAACGAAAATATTTTTATTGCACATAAAATAACTAAGAGTCTGGAAAAATAAATTTCTGGACTATGAATTTTCATAATTTCAAAATATCATACCTAATAACAAGAGTCTCTCGAATATATTATACCGATACAGTTACAGACCCATAAACCAAGTTTATGTACTTTCTCCGCCAGAAAAGTAATAAAAAATGGTCACGCGTTTCCGGCGCGCACCGCATGTTTTTCTATATAATGCACACATCGTCATAATGTTCGGTGGTCAGACCGAGATAAAACTCTTTAAGAAGAAGACACCAAATGAAAAGAACATACACGGTCGGTCAGAGTCATTCTTCAATATATATATTTCGTCTTAAGTATAAATGAATTTATTAGTAAGGCACTCCGATCGGCTAATAATTGACAAACATGTAAAATCTGGGGCAAACACATCGCTACAATACTTCGATCGGTTAGGACAGGGGAGTAGACTTCGCTTGTAAAATATTCATTCAGATTTTGTCGACAACTTTATAACTAGAAAATATTGGAATTTTATGGAACAATAAATAAACAGCGGGATAGCTCAGCATGAACACTGAAGTATACTTCAGAAATAAAAAAATAATAGTCCCAGCTCCCGAAACTAATAGACATTCTACTCCGGAAGAAGCAAAATAAAATGAAATAATCAATCAGATAAGATAAGATAAGATACACTATTTTCATTTCAAAGTAATATGTTGCTAAAAAAAAGCATTCGATTTTCAAAGTGCCGAAATATGTTTCAAGGGATTTGAAAAAGGTGACGAAAGAAAAAGTCTTGAAATATATCATATTATAATAGACTATCAATTTTTAATTTACACTAGCGTAAATAAATATGAATAATCGAACAGAAATTCTAATCCAATTTTAGTAAAAAATGTTTGAAAAGTGTACAAATTCAAATACTTTTCAAATACAATTCAAAAATAAATCCGTCATTTAAATGCATGATGTGTAATTAAAAAATATATCAAAGTTCCAAAACATTCCTTAACATGTTAATAATAGTTGGTTAGCATATATTTAAGTGTAATATTAAAATGCAAATTACATTTCCAAGAAATAGGGCATAAATGTGACTATATAAAAACAAATAAACTAATATTTGGGAAAGTTTTCGGGAGAAATATCAGAAATATTTAGACAGTATAAAAAAAATAAAAAACATTAATCTATCAATCTATCGTTTTAAGCGACAATTCTTAAATACAAAATACTTCTTTAAAATAAATATAAGAGGTTAGATATATCAATATTGATATTTCAAAGTAAGGTATTACAACTAAACTAGTATTATATATATATACAATAAAAAGAATATGACATATATCACCGTATTCTCAAAGACAAAAAAATACATAATTAATATATTATAACATGATAAATACCGAACGAATATGCGTGTTTTTATAAAGAACATAAACATCTACGACTGAAAAGAATTTCCTCTTTATGGTATGATAATGTAATATTCATGAAGTGTTTCAATTTATTTATGGCGAACAGTAAAACGCTCTAGCATTATGATCAAATAAAACTAAAGCTGTTTAACTCTAGCATTTAAGCATTCCCACGGGGAATAAACCATGATAGAATGAACCCATCAAACATTTGGAAGCTTTAAAATAAAATTTGAATTATTAACATAAATATCTTTTGCATAGAAATATTTGATTGGAATGATTAACAGCAAATTACGTATTTTCATATGTATTTAGTTTAAAAAAAGGATGATACATAAAGATTTCTAGGATATACCTAATTCTGCCTATATAATAATATAAATTAGAGTTGATATTTTTAGAAACGAAAAATGGTTATATATATATACATATATATATTGTATTTTTATGCACAGTCTTGCGAGGTAATCAAAATGAAGAAAAAAAGTTTCCCAATTATATTTAATTAAAAAGTAAACATATTATATTCTAAAAACGTATTAAAAACCTGTATAAAATTTTAAAAGTCTACAGAAAGATGGAAAGTATAATAGGACAGGAAAAGCGATAGAATTGAAGCTGCAATTCATTGTAGCTCACCGTCTTCGTTCAACTCGAGTTCTGATATCAGCGAGCATAAAGTCAACCTCCTTGACGTAGTCCTGGCACACCTCAACCATGTCCAGCTTGAGGTGACTCAGTGCCGGGACCAGATAGGCTTCGAGAGCATTGTCGTCCACGTCTATTGTGGGTTCAGGCGTGTTGGTTTGGATGGTCAGAGAAGTCAAGGAGACAAAGTAACATGCACCTTGCTCCCACTAGGAGCATGAACAAAGGGATGGCCACTAGCCTTCAGTAATAAAAGAATTAGCGGTCACGATAAGACAACGTGCAGTTTATAGTGTTTATTAATATTAACCTTTATTGATAAGGTGTAAGCTTCGTGCTTTAAAAGTAGACAAGTATAGTGTGCTGTTTGTAAACAAAAATCAATGTGGTTTTAAACTTTTTTAATCAAATTGTTAGAAAAACAATTTTAAACTCAAAATAAGTATTACGAGAAAAAAAACTCTGTTTATTAGTTTGAGGACTAATTGATTAAGAGGCAACGTGAACAATATGAATATTAATATAACAAGATAGGAAGCACTTCCTTAATTTAAAATAATATAAATAATTTATTGTAATATTTTGATTCATATAATGAAGAAACATGACAATGTTTGCTTAGATACAGAGTATATAAGCAAACGATTAAGTTAAGATGACGTAATAATGAAAAGAATATAGACATTGATCGAGAAATTATAATAAGTTATGAACATAGCTTTGTTGGAAAATATCTACGTCTATATAAGTGCATGGAAATGAGTTAAATCTATAATCCCACAGAGCTATGTTCATACCTTATTAACTACCTGCTTATATACCCGGCCTGTATCTTGCGTTTCTTGTCGTATAATTGTCATCATTGTACATGAATAGGACTACGTCGAAGTATTACAATAAATTATTTCACCGCAGCAAGTGATTCCTACCTTCTTAGTTTAATTTGATCCAATGCTGCCGAGGGAAGCTCAATATTTTAATAGGAATATTATTGATTAAAACAGGTGGTGAAATATATCGATATGATCATTTAAAATAGACATCTAAAATAAAATAAAACTGATGATTGAAATACTGGACGAATAGTTTAACATTCAACTTTTTTAAAAAAAGCTCAGTCGTATTCAGTATTCAGGGTTTGATTGACATTGGCAGTTACAGTTATCATGAAAGTTGTTAATGATTAATTGAGTTTCAATGGGTTTTTTAATTATGCTTTAATGACGTTACATTAGTGGTTTTGTATGACAAATAATTATTATATGATTTGTGTTTTCTTTAGTTGATACAAAGTATTTTGTCATATTAAATAAAAAATACCCGGTAGCTATATTTAATTATAATAAAAAAATTATATTTGTAGCTGAAAAAATAATTTAATATGTCAAAATATATTAAACCATGCTAATGAAATTATCATAATATGAATCTTGCCGATACTATTAATATAATCTGAATAATGTACAATGCCAACTGGTCCTATGCCGTGTGAACCTGCATGAATTGGAAGTGAATAATGAACAATTCATACAATATAATTTGCATTACTTTAAATTAGAATTATTTAAATGTAATGAACCTCGCGATCAGATCATGACATAATACATTACAAATACATAAAATTGCATTCAATATAAATACTTAACCAATAATTGTTAGTCTAGTTAATTAATTGTTTTGCAATATTAAATGTTTGTTTACGTTTAAATTAAAAACATAAAATATTGTTAAAATCCATATAATTAATATCGCTACAAAACTATTTGTAAAATTATCTAGAATCTTGATAAGAGATGTTTCCGAAATTTCAAGTCAAATGTACGATTAATAAATGTTTGCTAGATGAAATCAAAGACCTTAAGATTTTGGATTTTTCTTACACCCACACACCAGGGGAAATATTCCATAAAATTATCATATTTGATGATAACAAATGAAAGAGAAAACTCAAACTGTGATTTTTATTTAAAAAGAAAAGCAATCGCTTCTCTACTAAGGTTGTTAATTCATATATTCAAAACTCTAAAGAATGACTACACTCTTAAGCATAACAATAGTTTACTATATGCGATTTGTATAAAATTAAAAAGAATGTTTTCTAACTTCCATAATAAATAATTTAATCAAAAGAACCAGATAAACATACTAGCAAAAACCTATTTAAAGAAAAATACTATGAGAATGAATAGCAACTGAACATTTCATTTTCACAGCTATAAATAATTCGTAAATTTGATATTTAAATTATATCAAATTCAGCAACAATTAAAAATATAGACTATCATTCATTTTTTTTTAAATTCGTTATTAGTTTTATAAAACCAATACAATAAAAACAAACATCTTTATGTTTGTCATATATAAATTGAAATTATCTAAAGAAAGATTTTAAGTCTGGTAGTTTTAATTCATCTATGGATTTACAAATCTAATATTACATATATATTCTTATTCTTCAAACCCAATAACACCCCCTAAACTTAAGCGATTTTTATGACATTTTGGACATATCGCTGCTACAAGATCTATTTGCCGTAAACGCCATTTTTATTAAAAATGATTTTTTTTACATCTTTATGATCAGGTTTTAGGGGTGCATATGCTATTTATAATATTAAATGTATAACTTTTAAAATAAAAACAGTTTATTTTTTATAAACGTCAATTTGGAATATCTGATGGAGTGTTCAATTTAAAACGTAAACGACACAATCATGGCTTTTACAGAAAATAGGCCCACGCTGAATGTTGAAATCTAACGTTGTACAAGAATGAATTTGTTGCAAATGACAATATAGTTTTTAGCAAGTTACCGTAAAGGAGGTGTATGCATTTTTAGAACTTAATTCACACTCTTTTTGTGATTAAACGATGTGACGTATGAGTGAAATTTCTAATCAGTTATTACAATGCTTAAATTTAACTAAGAAAAAATATAATTTCGATCATGTTAACAAATAGAATAAAACTTTACTATTTCAGTGGTTTCGTTTGTTCTGTATAATAAAACAAATCAATATAAGGTCACAGTTTGTAACTTAACAATAAATGCATCTTTCATAGAATTAATTGAATCAAAAACGTAAATATTGGAATAAATCTATATGACCTTTCACTACAGACGGCAATGTCAATTACTTTGAAGATACCATGTCCATAGAAAAATCTAGATAATAATGAAAATAATAAGGACCGTATATTTTACAGAATTTCTAATGAAGATGTATAAAAAGAATTAAGAGTCAAAGGCGAAAGCTTATTTCAACAAAGCCTACGCTGGTATTACTTGAAAATCATGGACTTAATGGGGGGTGGATGCAATTCAGAAAGTTTCTCTTGAAAATTACACCCAGTATCTAAAGGGCAGCTAAACAGACAGACAACGAATGTCATAAGTAACATCCTGAGTTTTCTTAAAAGACATACAAACTTGCATTAAAGGCATAATATGTTCTGATAAATTCTCTCACGACTGTAGAAAAATAAGCAACGAATGCGGAAGTGGTCGTTAAATGAAGTTAGAGACTTACGCTCTAAACGATTCCAACAGGAGTGTCATCAGGTTCAAAAAGTTCAAGTTAAAAGAAAGCGAGCGAAGCACCAAAACTCTAAACCTTGACATTCAAAATAATATTACATTACAAAACGAGTGTGTGGTCTTTTTGACTCTGAACATTGTTCGACGCTACATTGATAATGTCACTCCCCTAGGTTAGGTAGTTATATACCAGTTTATAGAGGTGGGTTCCAGAAAAGAAAAGTCATATTGCAAACATTCAATGGAATGAGACACATTATATACGAAGAATAAGAAAAATCAAAATTTGTTGCTCGAAGTAAATAATCAAAAAATTGGCCAAACGTTTGAGGAAAATGGAGCAAAGTTCAGAAAGAAGTCAAGTAAGGTGCTCATAATGGAAAATTCTATCCATATTTCTTCATACAGGAAACCATATGAAGTTCTTCTAATCGATCGAATTCAAATTATTGACCAAAAAGTGTGTGCCGAAACAATAAACATTAGCGATTCCAGAAAAGTAGCTGGCGGTTTTGAAGAACTAGACTGTAAGAAATTGAAAGTAGTACAGGTAAAGAAAAGCACCTGGGTAATATTTTACAAAGAATCCTATCTTTCTGGTAGCTTTCATAAAGTATTGTACTCGTATACAGCTCAACAAAAGTAAGTATGTACTATCCTATACTTTCAAGATTACTGCCAAAAGTAGTCTAATCTCATGTCTTTGTGTAAGAGTGTGATGAAGCATCCAGATCATTGGGAATTTTATGTAGAAGTTAGATTACTTCTGAAAATTAGGTTGTATTCATGTTACATTTCACTACTTGTTAAATAATAATATAATACTGATCATTCTTTGCTTGATATTACGATTTTTATTTACTTACTAATCGTTTTATATATCGTTGATATACGTATATACAAAAGAAACCGTTTCAGATAACTCAAATCAAACACTCTTATTGATAGTATGTGTTCCGTTTAATACTTCTATATAGCTTAGTCTAAAATAATTATGGATATTATAGTACATTAAACATAATATGTCATGATTAAATATAAAAATAAATTATTACAGCATTGATATATGCAATGACATTTAATATACATATATTCTAAACATCGAATTTTATTAATTAAGAAATATTAGATTCTAAATGTTATTACAGTTAATTTATTTTATGCTATAGTACAGCTTGCCTACTTTATATATTTTACCATAAAGATTTTATCTCTAATATTTTAAAATATGAATTATACAAAATTATTGATAGTGACTGTTCTATGATTTCTACTCTATATAGTTATTGAAAAATACACATTGTTACTGTCAATATCAATACTGGTATTATCACTTATATAGGTATTATATATTAGGAGATTTAATGTTAGTCTTCCTTTTAACGATTGTTTTCAATATGAATTTATAATGTTCTCAGCATGAAAATGTGAGGCTATTTGCAGTAAACAATACATATTTTATAATCCTATTTGCAGTAAACACTAATTACATCTGAGCCTATTTACCGTAAATGACGTATCATCTGTTGCTCTATTTGTCGTAAATGACGTATCATCTGTTGCTCTATTTGCCGTAAATGACGTATCATCTGTTGTTCTATTTGCCGTAAACACTAATTACATCTGAGCCCATTTGCCGTAAATGACGTATCATCTGTTCTATTTGCGTAAGCACCAATACACCTGGATCTATTTGCCGTAAATCCATTAAACTAACAATAATAGTAAACTATTAAATATAATCGCAAATATTTTTTGATATCATACAATAGGATGTTTCCTATAAGATATTAAAATTTCTAGTTGGAAAGTGCTATATAGTATTCTCTCTATCACGTTGCAAAGTTTAAAAAACTGAGTCTAATGTGGTTTTTCGGCTCTCCTGAAAAAAATTGACAATTGGCGTTTACGGAAAATAGATTTTGTAACCACGATATATTGTAAATGTCCCGAGATGAGAAAAATGATAATTTTTCCTAGCAACCGTTACTAGGGGCCTAGATTTTTTATAGCAACCACTGTTTAGACCCAATAATACTTCATAAACTTTAAACGATTTTTATGAAATTTTGAACACATATTGGAAATGTTCCAAAGATGAGAAAAATAATAGTTTACCTAGTAACCGTTACTAGGGACCTATATTTTGCATGACAACCACTGTTTCTTATCTAACACGTAATAAATAGCTCATTTTTAGCATAAAATACACAGCTACCCATGTGTATTACAAGAACAAAATTTATATTGTTAGAATTGTCATGAAAAACTAAATAAATGTATTCAGCAAAAAATTGTAATATTAATATAAGCCAAAAAATGAGAAAAAGTGTGTTAGCTCAACCCATAAAAGATATAAAATATCCGTTAAATGTGTTAGCTTTTTAGTTAATAATATTGGACTTGAGCTAACTACGCTTTTTATTATAATTAAGAAAATTAAGATATATTCCTGCCATTATAATGTTTATATCTTAATTAAAAAGAAATATCAAAAGTTAAATTGATGAATACATTAAATTAATAGAAAACACATTAAATTGAAGGAAGTTATGGAAATATAAATATCCTATAGACAAAATGCTTTTAGTATAATAATTTTTTAAAGTAGTTAGCTCAAGTCCAATATTATTAACTAAAGAGCTAATACAACATTTAACGGATATTTCATTTCTTTTATGGGTTGAGCTAACACACTTTTTGCCATTTTTGGCTTATATTAATATGTATTAGGAAATACACATCCTATTTCTTCTATTGATCGAAATAATCAACACCAAATTAATACACTCATGGGAGCATATAAACCAATCATCGCTCTTCAACAGAATCGACTTAGACCATGTTGCAATATATTCGACCTGATAATACACAGTAAAACTTTAGGTAAATGAGTCTCAGTAGCATAGATATCTGCGATAATCAGAAAAGGATACAGTAGACAAGCGTGGACATGCCAGAGTAGAGG
>JAYRBW010120801.1:0-17088 GCA_036023295.1 Invenusta paracnida
CTTTGCTGGACTCTTTGCGCTCTATGCTTTTCAAAGCCACTGTTGAATCAGTTCTTCTCTACAACGCCGGAACATGGACATTACTTTCAAGTACCCTTAAAAAGGAGTTTGACGGTGTACACTCGAGCATGATTTGGAGCGTCTTTGGAATCCAGTGGCTAACGCGGATAACCAACCGGGCTCTATACGAACGAACAAACTTGATGCCCTCCAAGTGTTGCTCTCCGAGAAAAAAGATTGTCCTTGGGGGGCTATATCAGCCGATCTGAAGAATACTGCCCCCAACCTATATATACACGACGTGCTGTTATGGCACCATGATGGACCTTTAACGTATAGAGGTCAGACCAATCGACTGACATACCCATCCCGCCTCCTTCAAGATGCAAACATCCCTGATACAAACTTCTATTATCGGGTCACGAAGTCTCCGAGAGATGTGCCTCCAGCAACGCTGACGATACGCTTCTAGCAATTTTTGTTATTTTGTATCGTAATATAAATAATAAATTATAATAACATGACGGGATTTCGTAGATGTATGTATATTCCGTGTGTTTCAAAAGTTTTAGTACAGAAATTAAAACAAAACTTATGCTCATTAAAATGGTAGGTATATTTTACAATTATAGTGAAAAAATAATGCAGTATCAATTTATATTTATACATAAATTGTTATAACCTGTTATAAACTGTTATAATATATTAACAGTTTATCGTGTTCATTGAGAACATCACAATATCTCTCTTAATTCATTGATCGTTCTGAAATATTCAAGTGAACTAATCTATTCCATTCTATGACTGTCCAAACCGTGCGGGATATCTACTATCATGATTTTTGATTTTGTGAGGTTTTCAGTAGATTAATAATATGACTGTTGTCTTTGTTGATGGTCCCTTTTAGGCAAAAGTTATGATTTGGACTCAAGGGATGATTAGAGAAACGTAGACTATTTATATTACCCATAATCTTACAAATATTTTAATGTGAGACTCTTTTCATCCTAAACATATTTTAGAATGGGACTTAACGCTTTCTTGAGACTTTCTAAAATCAATATTGTAATCGATAATTTGTTAGTATTTGTGGCTTAATATATAGACGGTATATGCATGTTCGTAAAAATTCCAAGAAATTTCTTCAACTTGAGAAAAATGTTAGGGCGATATGTAAGTTTGCTTTTATCGTTCGAGAAAATGCTTGAAATTCAAGGGAGCTGTTAAAGCGTTGCAAGTTAAAATATATTCGATGGAAATCCATGAAATGCTTGAAAATAATAAAGTAACATTCTACAATAGGTTTGAGGAAATGCTTCAGGAGTTCCTTGACTAAGCATTTCCTCGAGTTGAAGGAGTTTCTTGAAATTTTTACGAGCTTAAGGGCATACCGCATTATCAAGAAACTCTTCAAACATTTCCTCGAACGTATGGCAGAATGTCTTATTTATATATTCAAGCATTTCCTTAAAATTACATAATATTTTGAGGAAATCCTCAAAATTAAAGGAGTTCCTGCAAAATATAACACTTGCAAATCTTCACAGGATTCCTCGAGTTAATTTGTGTTACATGAGATCCATGAAATTATATATATATAAATAATACATCATGTACTACATTGTTAACTTTTCAATTATAACAATTGCCATATCTACATATAATACAATAAAGACTTGTTTTATGATACCAGAATTAGTCATACATATTATATATATGTTATAAAAAGTGTAATATGTGTATAAATAAATACATATTTCGCATGGTTTGCCAATACAGATAAATCATTTTACGAATTATGAAACCTTCGGATGTACACAAGTTAAATTAAGTTTCTTAAATAAATACTACGAGTATTTTTAATTGGTATTACATGAGATTCATGAAATTGTATATATATATATTTATTTATAAACAAGTTTGCTTATATTGTCTAACAAGAATTATTCGTGCTTTAAATGCTCTATTATTGTTATATATATAACAGCTGATGTAAAAGGCGCTAGCGCATTTTTTAAAGTTTGTTGGTCTGTCTGTTTTGGTATTCTTAAATATAAAAGTTTAAAATAAAAGCTATACTTCTTATATATTCATAATTTGTTCCTTATTTACTGAAAATCATTTAGTTTAGTGGTCTGGGATGTTTTGCAATTCAGATGTCTTTATATTATTGTTAATATATAATATAAAATTTAATTTTTTAAATTATAATCCCTAGCCCTTAATTTATTTTACTAGCATTGCCATTAATCACCCATTGAACTAAACGCAGTTAGTGCACATAGTTTTTAGTAAATTATAAGACCAAAATTAAGAAATACAGGCACTAAGGCTCTGATATGATTTAGTGCCACAGATTTATTAAAGCTAGAAAAATAAAGAATGGATTATAATTAAATAAGCTTGTCCATAGGACGCTATCATAGGTGTTGAGAATCTCAACATATAAAATTCCTAGTAAATGTTAAGAATCATCTGTGCGAATTAAAAACTGTGAAAAATAATTTAATGCAGGAAATGCAAGGATAGTGAGATGATTGATAATCAAAGTGTGGCTGTGGGGCAATCTTGCAGAAGTGAGCCATAAATTATTATTATTTTATTTTTTTAAATATCTGTCCAAAGTACGTAAAACTAAAATATATTAATAAACAAAAAAAAATTATTTTATTATACATAAAATATATATAATACTACAAAATGAATGAACAATATAAATGATCAATAAAGTCTAGCAGAAATGTTTACAGAAAGGGTAGTAGAAATGTTATTAACAAGGTTACCATCCTCCAAAGTATTTGTTATTTGGTGTATACCACGCATATTTGTTGGTTCTACATCAGGAAGAACGTTATTAGAAATAGAGTTTCTTGCATGAGGTCTACCTGCCATTTTAAATGAAAATGAAACTAAAAATGGCAGAGATATATATTTAGATTATTTAAACAAATTTATGATAAAATATAGAAATTAAATATAGCAATTAACTTTAAAAAAGGAATAAAATATAATAAACTTTATTATTTACATACAATTTTTATTTGTTTTTTAATATATTTTATGTACTTTGGACAGATATTAAAAAAAATAATAATAATAATTTACGGCCGACTTCTGCAAGATCACCGGCTGTGGCTGCAAGTGGCCATTTGCTTTTAGTAGTGTATAGGGATTACTTGTCAGTTTCATCTATTTATTTTCCCAAAAAATTTAAATTATGGTCTAAATTTGCTTCTTGTCAAAGATTCTGGACATTTACTAGAAATTTTATATGTTGTGATTCTTGACACCTACAATTAACGATTTTAATAATAAAATATATTAAAATTAATAAAGCAATAATTATAATATTAATGCATTACTCTAATATTAATAATTTGTATAATATTATTATTATATTTAATAAAATTTAATATAAATTTTTTTTATTATTAATATATTCCTATTATTAATTATATATATGATATTAATTAAATAATTCATTTGTTAATAATAATGCCTATATTTATAAGGCTATGCCATGGTCATGGATTGATGCTGAACATCCAATGATGCTAAGCCTAAAGTCAATATAAGCTGGCACTAATTCTGTTTAGCTCCACAGAATGATTAAATTTAAGGCTAATAATAGAATAACTATAAGTGCTAGGCCCAAAGTAATACTAATAGGGATTATAATTTAAAAATTAAATATATTATAATTAACATTTAAAACTTTTTTTCATTTTCATATTCATTTCTAGATTGATCTAGAGATCCACAATAGGTACACCAACAATCTTGGTATTAAAATGAAGCTTATCACATTCTATTATATTTTTTTTTCTGGGGTCAAAATTATTGATTTTTACTATAGTTATGGTATGGGGTCTGAAAGATTTATATAGCTAATTTACTATATAAAACAGTCATTTCTAGATTCATCTAAAGAACCACAATAGGTACAGTGGCAATCTTGCTGTCAAAATAAAGCTTATAAAATTCTATGTTTTTAACCTTTTTTTCTGGGGTCAAAATTATTGAGTTTTAGCATAGTTAAGGGGTCCAAAAGATTTACATAGCTAATTGAATATATAAAATGGTCATTTTTAGATTCATTTAGAGGTCCATAATAGATATGTAGTGATAATCTTAGTGTCAAAAGGAAGCTTATCAAATTCTATTATTTAACTTTTTGCAACTCTCTTATACTATTGTAGACTTTTGTAACTATTAATCTATGTAGCTTTTTATATATGGGATTTTATACATATAACTTAATAAAACTTTTGTAATGTCTTTAATATACATAGGCCACACATAATTATAATTGTGCATATTTGTATATTGAGTTAGATAAATTTAAATAGTTATTCCAATTAACTCTTTGCATTATCTCTATAACAATATCAACCTGCTCCATTAGGGTAGAGTGTTTACAACAATACTGAATTTCTCCAACCTACAACATCAACAATGCTTTATTGCTGCCTCTTCACATTAGACCAGAATTCTATGTTTTTTGTTTTGCTTTTCTCACTAAAGACTTTTAAAAACAACCTCTAGGCCAAATTGCCAAACTTGACACATATTCAATATAAAAATATTGAAAATTTTATAGTTTAATTTACTTTTTTTTGTAATATAATTTAAATTAATGAAAATAATATACTATAGGCAACTAATTTATGATAATTAGAAAATATTTCCAAAATTTTATTTTTAGAATCAAAATTAGTAGTTACCACCTATTTGTCTGCTTGTTTAAAAATGGTTAATTGAGACTATTTCTATAATTATCAATGGCATAAATTATGTATTAGAATTTTAAAGACATTCAGCTGTTATTAGTAAAATCTGAAATAGCATATTTTGACAATTATATATTGCAACAAAACATTATTTATTTTAAAATTATTATTAATATAGTTCAAATAATAATTTAATACAAGTGTATTAAAATATTTATTTTATTATACAATTGTTTATTAATAGTAGTTGAACAGTATTACAAAAGATAATTGGACTTAGTACAAGTTTGCTACTAGGCTGTTTCCATTTATTAATGTACTATTATTGTGTGACATGCTTGAATTTATTCCAATTTTAAAATAAATGCTATTTTTCCTAGATACAGATTACTTTGCAATTATATACAAATAGATGTATATATTTCTATAATCATACAATCAAATATATATATTAACAACAGTTAATAATATAAAAAAGAAGCACACTGGCGTTAAATCAAAAATAATTTATTAGACAAAATATTTTTGTCCCTTAAGGAACCTTTTGGTGTCAGCTGTACAAAATATCTTCTAAAACTGTATTTAAGTACTACATTTACATGACCTACTATTACAGATTAACTAACAAAAAAAATCAATATCTATATACAGTAACTATGTGTTAAAAAGACTAAACTGATATAACATTACAAGGGGATAAGGGGTTATGCAATTCACAGGTACTGATTAACAAGTACACAGAGAGAATGGAAAGAAAGACCTAAACAGAAGAAATCAATAGAAACATTACACAACCATGCTAGAAACAAACCAAAATATAATGATGTATATGTAAAGTGCTCTGTGTACTTGTTAATCAATACCTGTGTATTGCATAACACCTTATCCCCTTGTAATGTTATATCAGTTTAGTCTTTAACAAATAGTTACCCATATATAGTTATTGATTTTTTTGGTTAGTTAATCTGTAATAGTAGTTCATGTAAATATAGTACTTAAATGCAGTTTTAGAAGATATCTTGTACAGCTGACACTGAAGAAGTCCCTTTAGGGATGAAAATATTTTGTCTAATAAATTATTTTTGATTTAACGCCAGTGTGCTTCTTTTTTATATTATTAACAATATGCTGCATGAGCAACACTGCCAATTAACAACAGTGCATGGAAATATATAAAAACAGCTACCTTCTAAACAAATATAATATTACAGGCATAAGTATTCCAAAAACCAAAATATTTAAACAGTTGTTCATTTTCTTTCACTGTGTAATTAAACAAACACTGTGAAATTCAAAATTTGCATATATGTTCAAGCTTAATAAAAACTAATGTGTCCCAATACCAAATTATTATAATCTATGTATATAAAAGACAACTTGATAAAATTTACCTAAAAGGAAAACTTGATAGCATAATATAGGTACAAGAAATATGGAAGAAAACAATTCTTCAATAGGTATTATAAAATGTTACAACATTATTGTGGAGAAAAATATGTCACTATTTAGAACAAAAACTTACTAGTCTATTTGTCTTACAGAATAGCTACAAATTGCAACCATCTAGAATGCTTTCTTGCGAATTTATCGATAACTTCTGTGGTATCTATTTTAACCAAATAATGTACATACATTCATCAATGTGAGACTATTCAGTCTTTCATTGATCATTGTGCTTCACAACCATGTCTTAAGATGGCACAGACTACTAAAGCTATGCTCATTCTCGCAACTGGTGCCCAGTATTGCGCACACAAGGCACAATATTGTTCAAATGTTAGGGAAGAAATGTTCATCAGCAAATACTAGTTGCTTCTAGGGGAGAGCTGGTCACCTTTGATTCATGTAAGCCACCTTCTTTGCCACATCATTAGCTCAGTTTTGAGAGATTACCACTCTGGAAGCCATTGCTGTATGAAGCAACTCGCTGTTAAGCTTATCACTTGAATATTTCAATTGATAACAAGAGAGTGTCATTCAAGGCCATTAAAAGTGCCAGATGGCAGAAAAACGATCTTTCCACTATACTGGTCCAAATTGTCGATAAGGGGGATTGGGACATTATGTTTATATTGTTCTGAAATATAGTTGGAAGGAGCGTTTTGTTGCAAGGTCTGTCAACTGCACCTAGGAGCTGCGAAATCCAAATCAAGAGTTTGGGCAGTTGTTGATGCTTCATTAAAGCAATCTTCATTGAATAAATGCACATAAGTATTATGCCTCAGTGAGAAAACTGCACCTCTAACATCCTTGATGTTTTCATATGCACCAACAATGTCTGCTATTCTGGATTACAGTTTTTTGCACAAACCTTTAGTCAGAGAGAGAAATTTAATTGTTGTGATAAAAGAAAACACAAACTTCTAGCTACACCAATGGTCTCTCTATTCCAGTCAACCAATGAATTAATATTCTTCAATATTTCAATTACCTATGGCATCAGATCACCAATGGCATTTTGCTGAGTTATTAAAAAAAACTTGCTAACCTCAATAACACTCATCATATTAGAAACAGGGAGGACTTTGCAGGTTTGCATGATGCATAAATTTAATTGGTGCACATTGCAATTCATATATATTGCCTTTAGTTCAATCTCTTTTTTTGCTTTTATGATTGAGGATGCACCTTGTAATTTGCCGACGTGTTTCATGCTCCCCCATATAATTGTTTGCAGAGCTTTTCTACATCGATGCCCAGCTTAGTGATGGCTTGGAGTAACTTCTCAGCGTTTGCCCGTTCGGTTAATCCTGTGTTGCATTCAATAAAGTCCATAAATACTTCCTGAATGGTGTCAGCAAAATCCCCATATCATACAACAAAACTTAGTTGCTCATGATTGCACACATTCACTGCCTCATCCGCACTAATTGTAAAAAAAATTGCATGTTAAATTTCAGACGAAATTTCTCTTGTAGTTGTTGTCCAATAATGAATATCAAATCATTTTGTATGTTGTTGGATAAATACAAAGCATTTACATAATTACACTGTATATGAAATGATTGTTCACTTATATCTCCACCGAGTGCAGTATTTCAGGAAAAAGATGAAATTTCCAGGATTTCGTAACATTTCTGGGTTTATGTCAGTGTCCACGGAGTGCCACGTTCTGTTTCCCACAAAGAATGATTGTATCCACCACAACTTCTAAAATCTTCATGTTGGTGACAATTCTCTTTGCTTCAGCTGTGGTTAACTGAACTTGTATGCTATGTTGTCGTTGCTCCATTACAGTGATAAAATCCTGAGCTTTCTGTTGGGCTTCCACAGGATACCTCAAGACACTAGATGCTTTATCAAGTCCAGTTGAGGATGGAGTAGTGAGAGGCTCAGTTGAGGATTCAGTAGTGAGAGGCGCAGTTGAGGATTCAGTAGTGAGAGGCGCAGTTGAGGATTCAGTAGTGAGAGGCGCAGTTGAGGATGCAGTAGTGAGAGCCAGATGAGATAAGCCAGTTTGTGACAACTTTTCGCCTCCTGTTTGTTCTAATGTCTTTCTTCTTTTGAGTTGCACTTGTTTCTAGCTTTCGTTTTTTAAACTAACTCATCCTATTGATAACAAGTGTGTGCAATAAATTTGCTGCCTATTTTGATGGTACACGAAGGTCATACGTCAAATTAACTGATCATATACTCAGATTAAATAAGTACTCGTGCTTTATTGTTAAAGAAGGAGAAAGAGAAACAGTCACTGACTAACTGTTCTCCATTAGTCAACTATATGTGAAATAGAACACAGGGACTTCGTTTTGAATAGTGATTTATTTGACATGATACCCCCATACCTAAATATATATAAAGTATTTAAACAAATTTAAAATATGTATTTTTTAAAGGTGTTGCCCGAGCAACTAGGGCAACACCTCTGGGTACGCGCCTGATATGAAATTATTTAAAATTAAGTCTTCACAATTTTTAAATATTATCAATGGACTAATGAATAGACTAGTAGTTTTGCATAGAAAACTTTTTTAGTGAGAATGTAGGTATACTCGAAAACATGATTGTTATATTCTGATCAATATAAATATAAATATAATATAATTAATTATTCGGTTAGAAGGTAAAAGTTATTATTCAGGCAAGGTTTTACTAACAGTTTTAGCTTTTATTATTTACCATATATTACTAATTACATAAATATTTCACTTTAAAAATGTTGCTAACATTTTTGTATCAAATATACCATGTATCAATCTGCTT
Source organism: Invenusta paracnida (assembly GCA_036023295.1). NCBI lineage: Eukaryota > Metazoa > Platyhelminthes > Proseriata > Coelogynoporidae > Invenusta > Invenusta paracnida. The sequence continues at coordinate 8,934 of JAYRBW010120801.1, forward strand.
AAAATATTTTTTATGCCATATTAATTCTAAAATAGGTATATGTAGATTTCAAATTATACTTTCTGTTATTTCTTTTTATAGTTTATATTATAGGTCTTAAAAGTTCAACGATGAAGGTAATTTATATTGATTTAATTTTTATTATTTCCATCAGGTTAAGAAGAAGAATCAAAAATGGCTAACAAACTTTTATTTGGGAAGCAGTTGAATGCATACAATGACGACACAGATTTAGATGACTTGCTTTCTCAGCTTACAGAAGAAGAAATTGCTGAACTAAACACTGAGATAGATCCTGACAATACACTTCTGCCAGCTCATCAACGCTGCAAGGATCAAACTGACAAGGCTCCTACTGGTACTTTTGATAGAGCGGCTCTTATCAAGTGGGTATATAAAACATATTTGCATATTAAAGTTATTATGCATCTGTTGTAGTGCAAGTATGCTCACACTGTAATGAATAAACAGAAAGTTGACTACAAAATATGTATATCTATATTTGAATAACATATACAGTTTTGCAAATATAAAAAAATTAATATGTAAATTTCATTGTTATTATTTTTAAACACATGAAATTGTTCTATCAAACATATGAAAAACATGTATGCTACTTTTCGATTTTAACTTTATAAGTAAGACAAAAAACAACTGGTATATACATATTGAAGTCAAAATTTTATCTATATCAATCGTTTTTAAATATTAAAATACTTTACAGAATAGCCGATGAAGTTAAACTAAACGGGCGTCATCCATCTGTTAGAGAAATAGCTGAAAGAATACACCAAAGCGAATCTTTTATTTCAGTAATTCTAAGAAGGCGCATAGGCCGTACCCATGAACAACACAAGGTAAAGTTAGACCAACATAAGAAGACAAGTGCCTGAGAAGACAGAAGACTTCGTCTAGTCGTTCAAAGAGATAGGACGAGGAGTATTCATCAACTTAAACATGTGACAAATGTTAACCTCTCTATATCGACCATCAGGAGAAGTCTAAAAAAATGGGATTTCATCGTTACCTCGTCCAACAAGATGTCCTTACTGCCAGACAGAAACTCAACAGAATTGTCTTTGCCAAAGAGAATCTTCATAGAAACTGGAGCAACGTGATTTTCAGCGATGAGTGTGGTTAAGTTATAAAATGGGCGTAAGGTTGGACGAATGTATCTGTATCGACGTATTGGACAGGGATTCATGAATTTAGAATGGATTCAGAATATTAAATGTTCTCCAACAAGGAGCAGTCACCATATGGGGATGTTTTTCAAATGCAGGGTTTGGGTGTCTAAGACATTTGTTGGTACAATGAATAGTGCACGCTACGTGAATGATACACTTCCCAACTATTTACTTCCAAGCAAACAATTACTTCACCAAGACAATAGTTTTATCTTTCAGCAGGACAACGTCTCTCCACATATTGCGCGTATTACAAGACAATGGTTTCAGGATAACAACATAAATTGTCTGCAGTGGGTTCCACATAGCCCTAATCTCAACCCAATTGGAACTTGGGTTGAGATTTTTGGGGTCTCTTGAAAAGAAAATTATACAAAAATTATCCAACTACCTTGAACGAAGTTATGGACCAGTTTCATCACCTGCGGAACGACCTCCAAATCCCCTACGCTCAAACACTAGTAAGAAGTATGCGAAAAAGTTGTAATAACTTAGATTATTAGATTTTGTTATGTAACATGATAATATTTGAATTTTTATATAATAATAAATTATTTTTATTATACATAATTTTATCCAGAACTTTTTGAACAATACTTTATACATGGGTGTCAATATAATGTACATATATATTTATATACAAGAGTTTACGAACACAAAATTAATTATTTTTCCTATTATTCATTATGTATCCACTCAAAAATTAAATTATTTATTAGTTTTGTTATAGCCTATGAGGAAGCCGTCATATTATTTATATTTTAATGTAGTATGCTATGCGAAGTTATCATTTTTCTAATTTAGTGTCTGTTTTATTTTTGCATAACTTCTTGAATACGTGAATCAATCTGTCAAGATCTAATATTAAATCGTGCAGTTATTCTTTATTTTAAAAAAGTCTGAGTATTACTTAAAACAATATGATATTAAGGAATTTGGCAATAGCTTTAATAATTTTGAAATTACGTAATAGACTGTGCCAAATACAGAATAATCTATACATATACGCATGATCCTGAGCATCCAAGACTAACACACAAGATTGAATCATTAAAAGAAATTTTTGCGATGAAGAACACTAATATCTAGGAATTTTATAAATATTCTAATTTAGAGTCTGGAGTTTTAATACGCAGGACGATGTGGTATGCAAAATCCTGGATTTAACACCTGTCGAACTACAAAAGCATTTTATTTATAATAATATACGACAATAATTTCGAATAGTGATAAAAATAATAGACATAAAAAAAGCCAAATGATGTATCGTAATTTTTTCATGTATACGATATAGATGTATGTTTGATATGTTTGTATTTGTTTAATACATTTAGGAATATAGTCTTCAAAGAATTTTCAAATATTCTTATTCTGAAATAATATACAGCTTTTATTTGTTCATACATACATAGCTATAGTTCATATATAATATAATTTAAGTGAACTTTAGATAAATAATAAAATTATATACTATTTTGCATACATATCAAACAGCTTGGTGTTGACACCGTATTCATTACTCTGTAGGTTTGCTAGTCTTTCGGCCAAAGTGGACATTATGTTGACCCCGTTTGACCAGTTTCTCATAATAAAGGGAACAAGACTAAGAAAACATAATGAGATAAATTAATTTCGGTTAAGAGAAAATGGGTGTTGGAAGAGTAGATAATTGAGAATAGAGGTAAGTAATAACGACTCAAATAAGGATATGAAGTATTATATGTTTTTAATTTAGATAAAATATACTTATAAGATAGTAATGGGGAGTTGCTTGGAAAGGTGGAAGTCAATTTGTCGAACCTTTAAGCTTGAAAAATACACATCATTTTTAACTCAGTTTTGGATTACTGAATAACATTTTATATTCTATAAAATTATAATAATTTGAAATTTCAATGCCAGTTTCTATTATATATTATTAAAAAAATTAAATCGTAGTTAATTGTACAATATCACATGTACTGTATACCAATTTATGGTTTTTTTAAATATTGATAATTGATTATTCGAAATTTAGTTTTTAGGTTAATTGGAACTTTATACATACATAATATAAGGTTTGAACCATATATCAGCGTTAGGGTTAGGGAATCCTGTTACTATAGGCAGGAAATGTTTTGTACTGTTTCATTAATAAAAATTTATCGTTAATTAAGTAAACTCGTACGTCGAATTAATTGTTTGCTAACTTCGAAAGCTTAGTCAAATTCTGATCAAATTCAGATATCCTACGGACCTAAAGTTGATATTTTATAACTTCTTACAGAGCATATTTGTAATTTTATTACCTATCAATTTTCTTTTTATTCTCTGCAAATTTTTTACTGAATATTATAATTTAATTATTTTTGTAACATTCAATATTCCCAGTGCATTTGGGATTTTATTATATATAAAATAATTATATTTATATAGGTATATAATTATATATTTTTCAATATTCTTGCTTTATTGTCTTTAAACCCAACATATTTCAATCATGAGTGCTTAAATCATCCAGATTATAAATCTTGGATTGAAGAATGTAAAGACTCAGATAAAAAGTTATTTGTAATTATACAAAAAGACTTTCAAACTAAATATGGGGGAATTAAATAGTGCCTTAAGAGCCACCGAAAGTCAGTAAAACATATTGCTTCTGCTCAATAAATATTATAATCTTTTAAAATATCATTTATGTTTCAGCCACAGTCTACAAACTGCGTGAATTGTTTTTTATTTTATTTATCTATAGGATAAAGTTATGCCAACCGACAGAACTATGTGGCTTTTTTACACAAGCAAGCTGAGAATGCTGAAAAACCATTGAAAACATACAAATGACAGATTCTTACAGATGAAATCAATGAATTGAAGGAAAGAGAAAGAAGCTTCAAACAGATATGGATGGGTTGCTAGAGCTGGCAGATGACCTTGTGTTTGAAGCCGAAATACATATCAGAAATATATTAGTTGAACATTTTGTAGTGGTTAATAATTTATTATAGATTGTTTTATCGATTAATATTTGGATAAGCTACTCAACAATGTCATTTGCACGCACCCTCAATGCACTCAGATTCATCGAGGAAAAGGCGAAGACAGAGAAGGATTGGGAGGAGAAGGTTCCTTTTGAGAAAAAGATCCGAGGTAAGCAGTTCGATGGTCATCGCGAGGCTACCCATTTCTCCAAGCAGGAGCTCCATGACATGGGCTTTGATGCTGATATCGACACTGAGTTCGATGAGGTAGATTTAAACTTTTGTTCTCTAAAAAATAGCACAATTTTTATAATATTTTGCTGGAAAACATATAATTTACAAAACATATAATAACAGGCGTATTTGCAGGAATTTTGGTAAGAGTGGTGGTCCTACTTTAGTAAAAATGTCGTTTTAACAATAAAAAACATTTTATATTTTACTACTGAATTAAGACAATTTTTGACAATAAGAATAACTGAGTATTTATAAATATCTACCAGTTTATTTGTAGAACAAGTGCATTTATAATCTTACGAATTAAATTTCATTGTGCAGATTGTTATTTTATTATTAATAATAATGATTGCTATTATTTAGTTCATTTAATCTTAAATGTCATAATTTCCGTTCATCTTATTCTAAGAAACATCGCTACTTTATTCTCTACTACTACATATATATATATATTTTAATTTCGCATTTTATTTAGTATTACAATTTCTGAAAAAAATTGCCGTTTTAATAAATATGGTTTGAAACCGTATTATTATTTACTTTATATAACTCCTTTATCTCAGTTTATAAGAGACACGTAAATAATTTACATGTAGTAATGTACATATTTCGAATGATTGACGTCACCAAGTTTGCTGAGTGGAATGCTTCACATATTATAAAGTGTGAGAATAAGACGCTTTTATACGTGTTTTGGAATTAATGATATACCTCTACTAATATAAAAAGCAGTCAATATTATTTGCTTCATATTAATTGCTATCATCATTATTATAGGAGTACATGTACACCATATCATCAAAACATCTAAATATACATAGTTTCATTTATCAAACCGGCTCAGAAAATATACAGAAGCACGTTTAGCGAGTTATTGATTAACCATTCACATGTGTTTCATCGCCTGCTCGTGATTTATTAGTCACTGAGAAGAGGATGAAAAGCAAAATTCACCGCCATATTGTATTATGAATCATATTTGCTATTATATGCTTTTTGTCTCATTATGACCTTTAAATAAGGTAGCGGTTATGTGTACCCAACAAGATTAGTAATATTATTATAAAGCATATATTAGAGCAGTTTCACAAATTAAAATATATATTTCACTCTAGAGTCTAAATTGTCAAAAATACGTTTTTCACAGAGTTTCAGGGGTTGGGATCCTGGAACCACCACCCCCTGCATAGGCCACTGTAATAATAAGAATTTAGTCCATAATATTAGTCATTTATTATAACGTAGCATTCATACTATTGTACTATTGTATATAGAATGACCATCGAAATATAAAACATATACTTACATTTTTTGTGTTAAGTCGTGTTGCATAATATACCAAAATTAGTTTCAATTAAATATACATATTTCTTTACATAATATCAAAATTTGTTTAAAAGCTTTTTTAAAGTCATACTTCTTTTCTAGAAATATTTCTGCAACAAAATAATACAAAATATTTGCAATATTTTTGTATTTTATTTCTTATATCGTCTGTTTTGAAACAATCTTCTATTTATTTGCAACAATATTTCAATAGTTAAACAAATATTTACAAACCAATTTCAACGTTTATTGATGAAACTCTTTTAGGCAATTGAAACTTTTATTCATATTCTGGGTTTGTGTTGCTTCATAAATATACAGTATATTTTTATTTATTGTTGGAGAATTAGTTTAGTTGAAATTTTAGTTAAATTATATTGTTCAATAAATTCTTTTCTCTTCAATCGTGAAACTAATCGATACTTTATACGAATACGATGATATCAGAAAGGTTCTACATACAGCACAATTATTCCCATTGCAATATGCCCTAAACTAGTCATTTCTCCCATGCTTAGCGACTACTTTAGAAGTATGTCCTCGTAAACAGACTACTTGAAATATTTACTTCGAGTTTATCGATCCGTCATGTCGTACTTTTTGATGCATATTACAGCGACACAGTCGTATATAATACCTCAGAATGCAAATACACCTGTGGGTAAGCTGCACCTTTCCGCCAAATCGAATAATGTAATGGGATAAAAACGATGGCGGATATCATTCTACGCTTACTTAGGAAAAACAGGAGATTGGTATGCAACAGAAACTCGTCTCATTCGCATCGTCACTTCTTCATTTATGCAGGGATGGTCTAGACCTTTCTAGTAGTTTTTCTCTTCTCCTATTTCTAACCTTTCTAACAGATTTTTAAAGCACCTACGAGACATTACTCTAGGAAAGAAGGAAGGATGGATAGATGAATGATATACTATGCATATAAACACATTGCCATGTAAATTTGGTACCGAATATCTGCTCCAAAGTTTACTATTCGTTTTAACTCTGTATGTGCTTACTATGTCAATGTAAACCGATGTGATTATGGACGATTCATACCATGACCTATATTGTACATTAAGCTTATTATTGGCAATAACATTCATAGATTGTTAAGTCCATATTGCTTGTATAGATACAAAATCTGTATACATACATGAGCTTTTATTTGGTTATGCAAGTGAGCTATAATTAAATTATGATTTAAAAAGTATACAAAGTATATGTTAATAAATGTATTGAAAACTTAAATGCATTTACCTTTTTATTTCTTCAAACGAAAATGCCAAATCAATTTGTTAATAATAATCTCTATTAATTAATATATTCTAACTTACATTTTATTGACAAGTATCGAATTTTTAGTATAAACATACTATAAACTTGGTACTGAATATCTGCTCCAAAGATTATAGCTTGGTTTTAAGCGTGTATATGTGTGCCTTTTTGACTATATTGCAAAAAAGTTAAATTAATATATTCTTTGATGTACTCTTTGATGCCTAAGATGAGAACAAAATGAATAAATATATATATATAACATTTTACACATTTTATCTAGATAGTTATTGTTTATTATCGATTGAGATATGCATATATATGAGTAGCTTAAATCAAGTATAGTTTACTTGAATGATTAAAACAAAATATTTGTTTAAATTAATAAAACTTGCTGTTTACTTTTTAAGTTGATTTTTCTATACAACACTAATTTTTGTATATGCGTGAAAGTATACGCTTATAAAAGTTTATCATTATCACTTCTCGAATAACTAACATAATATCCTTGTTAGGATATGTTTATGTATTTTTACATAATTATCCTTTCAATTCATTTATGAATATCCTTATATATAAGTAACCATAACGTTTAGAGTATTGCCTTTCTATAGTGTACAGGTTATATATGGATTAATGTATTGGTAAAAATAAAAAACTGAATTACTATTGTATTGTCGATTTTTCAGATCTACTGCTTTTTCCTAGTGCAACCTTTTTGGGATACAACTGAAAGTCAACTTCATAATTATATATAATTTTATGGTTTATTAGAGTTTATTAGAGTTTATAAAGTTTTATTCCTTATTACATACTACAGGTCCTCTCTCACGCGACTGAGGCCGAGTTGGTGGATTTAGCTGCAGTTTTGGGCTTCACTGGTATGCTTAACCAAGTTCAGTTCCATGCCAGTGTTGAGAACAAGGGACAAGACGACTCAGAGGGCGGTTTCCAGGCTGTTGCTAAGCATCAGAAGTATAAACCAGTGCCGGATGAACCACCAAACGATACAGATATTGAGGTTAGTCTATTAACCAGAGTGTCCACACACACACCTACACACACATACGCGCAAATACCTATTTGTAGGGACCACCGCGTTACAAGGACCGTGTGTTAGCATTAGAGGGACCATAGTAAATTTCTATTTTAGCAAGACTTTCACGA
>JAYRBW010120812.1:0-17088 GCA_036023295.1 Invenusta paracnida
AGCATTTTATTTTAACAGAGCACAAAAGAGAGAGAGAGAGAGAGAGAGAGTGGGAGAGAGAGAGGGAGTGAGAGAGAGAGAGAGAGAGGAGATATATACAAGTATATATAGAAGTGTATATAGAAGTGTAGAGTTCTTATTGGCAGAGGGGTGGTGAGCAGGATACGTCATCCCTATTATAATAAGTACCTAACTAATACAACTAACAGCAACTTTTGTAATAAATAATGTACAACAATTAACTATTTAGTATATTCATTTATGCAATAATTTTGTGATTGTTAGTGCCTATTGCTAGGTACCTAATTCGGCGATGTCTTGTATAAACGAATACAAAATAATAGACTCATTTCATTACGCAATTGCTTGCCTTGAAGTTTGCATAAATTATATAATTTAAAATATTGTTTTGTCAAAATACATACTTTTTGTTATAATTTTTTCCGTAATAAAAAATTGGCAAATTTATATATAACGTTTTTATATCAATACCTAAATATAAATTAGGACTATACAAATTCTATAAATTAGTTTGGGTATACATTCAACGTTTTTGTTTGTATCATAAATTCTATATAGGTAGTTATATAAAAGTGAACTTAAAAGTGCACTACATAAACTCTACCTCAAAATATATGCGAAACATGTAAATAATCATTTAAACAGTATTGCAAAATAGTGATTAAATGTATATTATTTAGAAAATAAGAATATTAATAATATTGTTAATAATTTAGTAATCAGTCTTGCCACACTGGGCTGATGTCAAGACAGTCTTACCAAAGTTTTGCCAAGAATGTTTTCAGAAATTTTGTTGTCATATTTTAATGAATTTTACAGTTTAGATATATACAGGTGTTATTAATGCATTTTAAACAGCATTGCAAGCATTGTAACAATTAAATCTTTGTGCCATTTTTATATTATTTTTTCAATGGCTGTACAACTTATAATAAATATAATTTTAACTTTTTCTTATGAGGAGCTATTTTTTCGGATTTTGTTTGCAACGCTGCTTTTATACTGAAAAACACTATAGATTTATATAACTATTAATATTAGTAAACAATTTTGAAATAATTACAATAGATACTTCTTGATTTCTTTATTAATATATAGATTTTCATTGTATTCAAATATTAATACACTCTAATAAAGGTTATGATTATTCAGTGCTAACAAATAATAAACATTGAAGTCAAATATGAATAGATTAATATAAGTACACTTGTTTGCTGATTCCTTTTAAAAAAGGAAAACATAAATAGGGTAAACAATACTTACTAAAAACAATGGGGTCGGGCCCTTGATAAAAACATTCTGAAAAAGGTAAAAATTAAGAAGGTTTAAGTGAATGTGCAAATAATGTATTCAGCAGTTTAAAATAATTAAAAAATATATATTAGTATATAATTGTTAGTTTAATCAGCTTTTCCATTCATGGAGCTCCACATTCAGTAGATAAAATAAAATAACAGTAATAACTCCACAATGTAGGTACATAAATATATCTAAATTAAAATTTATGTATACATATTAAATGATGAGTATTTGTTAACTAGCATATAATTTAGCAGAGTTTTTCAAATAAAATAATATATATATATATATGTCAACCAGAAAAGTAGCACTTACTAAAATTAAACAGATTTATTGACATAGCAGGTTTTTTGCATTTTTCCGGAATATTTGCTGTGTATTTTCCGAAAACAAGTGCAGCAATTAAAACTGAAAAGAATGACCATACATTTTGGTACAATTAAAATTATTTCAAATAAAAATCACGTATACTATATTTCTTTACAATGTTAAATGCGTCTGATATATTTCATAAACTTATGTACAACAATTGTTATTGTTAAGATAGAAAAATTAAATTAAAGATGTAATTTGCATGTACCTACACATAAATAGCTGCCGAATTCATTATCAATATATTACACGATAATTAAGAAATAAATTACTATTATTGTGATTTTGCTTACATTGACGGCCGCCATTCATGTCTACCCTGGCAAATGTTTTAGCATTGACAATGCCAGGAAGTGATAGATTTTTTCCGTTTATGGCTGTAGTAATCACTAAAATTGTTAAAGTTTAGTTTTTCCAAATGTAAAACAATAGTTTACAGGTAATTTATATATTTTCATAACAAAAATAACAATAAAAATGTTTGTTATATATTCTTATTTCATCAAATTCATACTTCTCATTTGTATATTAACTTTCAAACCTGTACATATATATGTACTTTTATTGTTATTAAAAAGTACTAATATACTTGGATATATATATTCCAATTTTCTACGCTTGTATCATTAATAAATATATTATTTCTGTTTTATCTATTAAGTTATGCATAAAACAAATATTTATTATCATTATACTACTCACAAGCAGGGGTAGTCGAGCAGTAGTACAAAAATGATTTTTTTAGTTTTCGTTGAAATTACAAATAAATATTAGAAATGAAATCTACAATTGATTTGATAAATTTTAATATGTATTTTTAAAATATATACATTCAAACACACATGAGTCGTTTCTCTATGTGTACTCTATGATAGCAAGAATATTAATCAACACAGATATTTTAATGCTACTCATTATTCCATTTAAAAAACGCAATTATAAATAGTTTGATTAGATGAATAAAATGTATTCTCTGGATACCAAAACAAAAAAACTATTCTCAAAGGAGGGATATCTCATTAACTACGTTTATATTATCTTAATGAGTAGAGAAACTAAATTATGAAAAAAGGAACTCTTTAGATTCTTAGGTTGTAATATTTGTTATTTAAAAAAATTGTTGTTACACTTAAAAAAACAATCCAATATTATAAATTATTGTATATAATTTTCTCTTTTATAATGTATTGACATGTTAAATGTGTTTTATGGTTTTATGTTACAATTACATTATATTTAAATTATAAAAGGAATATCGCCGAAATATTTAATAAAATAAGCTTGAAATCAATGGTATTAACATCTTCATATGAAACAATATTATAGTCATACTGTTACTAATGTATATAATATTATACCTCAGCCAACTTTTATGGTATAACTTAGTTTAGATAATTTCTTTCTCGAGAAGCATGAATGACAAACCAAACTAAATTAGTTTTTGTGTAGCGAAGCCCTTTCTTAACGTACAAGCTAGATGTTAATGTACAAGTTCTTAAAAAATAAAAATGCGATTCTTTTTATGTCATAATAATTGATTTTAAAATATTCTAGTTTTATATTTAATAGTAAACACAATTGGATTATAATATTGCAAATTATCAAGATTTAAAATTATAAATAATGGGCATATATTTATATTAATTTCACGAAGGGCAGAACTACTATTATTATTGTTTTAACATTTTGTCTTTGAGCTCGGTTTTTAACTTTCATTTTTGAGACGCTGTGAATTTTGTTTTGATAATAATAATAACAAAAAGAAAATCACTTCATCAAAATTGACCCCTTTTAAAAAAGTATGTTGACATCCTCTTAAATGTTTTATTTAAATGCATTTAGTTCACGGTAATCTGAAGACTAAATTAATACCAAAATAGACTTTTTAATGCACTCTATCCTTAGCATTAATAACAAGAGATGTTATAGCATCACTCAAGCTATAGCTGACGCTTTTGTTCTTGGGTTGAGGATGCTACCGCATCGCCTAATAGTTGGTACATCAATTTTTATTTTGGTCGGCTTTTGTGGTTGACATTGATTTTTTCGGAAAAATACATTTTATTCATAACATTGATCTTTTTGTGATATAATCGAAGAATTATATCATCAATAAAAGTACTTTACTTAAAAAATACCAAACCAATTCCAAACAATTTCCTAACAAGAATAGGAAATAATTGCACAAAAAGAGATAATGTAAAAAACTAATTTTAGTAAGAAAATTATGCGATTAATTTAAAATTTAACTTTTCAATTTAAAGTAGAAAATGATATGGCAAAATATTTTGAAGTTCTTATTCTGACAATATACTTTAAATTCCAAAATCGGGTGTATTTCATGCGATTAAAAAATTAAGGATGGAATGCGAAAACCGTCCTAACTAAATTAGGAGTTCCTCAAGCTCTTCTAACCTTTGTCAAAACACTGTTAAAAGTTAGGAGCTCCTAGGGTGGAATGCGAAAACCGTCTTAACTTCGAAGACGATCTCATCCTAAAATAGCTCCTTATCGGAGGAGCTGTTTTAGGATCTCCTAACGCGGTATGCAAAATGAATTTTGAGGAGCTCCTCGTGAATTTTAGAGGATGACTTGGAAATATTTACATATTTGATTCATTTTAAAACACATATATGTAATTATTGCACAGTTCAAATATTTTTTTTTATCATACAAATATAAGATATTTAGATTTCTATGGTTTTTACAATGGAAAAATCCAGAAATTTGTTTTCCAATGATGAAAAAACGCTTTTACGCTCAATTATATCCCAGAATAGCATGTTATAGAAACTAACAATCAGATATGGCTTCATTACCATATAATTAAAGAGCTGTTTGGGATAAAGTTGTATAAGTGGCCTTTAACTTCCGAGGTCTGGGTCCAACACGAAATTTGAAAGAAATAGAAAAGTGTTTGGATAATCAGAAACAAAGAGTAAAAAAAGCAAATTAATAGATGCGTAAGTAATTATTATATGTATGTATTATATATTTGTTTACTATGTATATGCTACAATATGGTTACTAAACCTTAAGTATATATATATAGGTATAACAACTACCTCAGACATTATAATACCAGGCAACAAATGAAAGTAAGCTTTACACTCTCAACTAAAGATTTAAAGCAAAAAGTACTTCCCAGTCGTACATCTGCATTCTTGTGTACCGCATTTATATCATTGAGCATCTACATATATACTTATTATTTCAATATAATTTGTTCTAATGTTATTCTTATTTTAAGTCATATAAATACTGTTTTCATAACTGTCATGAAGATAGCATTTATCATAATAGTATCGAAAATCTATTAAATTAATATAGATATAATTCTTATTATTTGATTTTTAAAATTCTTTATTAATAGATATTTTTTTACACAGGAAAGCAATAAAAAGTAGTATAATAATTTACCTGGAAAGATCCAGTTGCGTAGCATGCATCGCAGAGAAATTACTAATTTCATATCTAAGCTTTACTCCCCACCGCTTTTATCGTAAATTAATCTTTCATCTGGCAGGATATCATATACAGTAAGAGGTCAATGAATACAGGTTTCGTAATTCGAAATCGCTGCCGAAATTCAACATTTGTATATTTTGTTAAGACCCACCTGTCCACAACCTGATGGGGGTAATTTCTGTAAAATATTTGCTCTTCGAAATCGCTGTAAATGCGTTCGCGTTCATTAATTTTAACTTTATATTAGTGAGAAGCTGATTTAGGAAACTAAATGCTGTCCTAAAACAGCTCCTTAACATAATTAGGAGCTCCTAACTTTCGAGGAGCTCCAAACTTTTAAGGAAGTGTTTTGCAATGGTTGAAGGAGTCTTAAAATATTAAGACTTAAGGAGCTCGTAACTTACATACATAGTTAGGACGTTTTTCGCATTCCACTCTAATTGTCACAGAAATTAATCACATTAGCGATTAAATAATATTTATCTTCAGAATATGAAAGTAGGTATATTCTGCCATATGTCATGGTTTTATGAATATATCAAATCAATAGTATATACAGTCATGCTTTTTCGAAAAATATAATTTATTTGAAAACAAAAAAGACAAACCTCGCAGAATTAAAAGACAAGCAATGAGCTCAAAAACAAAACGAAAGACACTTTCTTTAGCCATTGATCATTTTGGTATCCAAAAAAAAGCCAATAAATGTATTATGCTATAATAAAGTTTATAAAATGTCCACATAAGAGAAATCAATATGAATTGTAAAAATACGAACATTTCCAAATCTCATAAATATATGGGACACAAATTCAGAAAACTTTCTTGTCATATTGTACATTTTAGAAGCCAATTATAAACTCTCATGAATATATTCGTTTCAAATAAATATAGGTAATATGGATCAGCATATTAGATATAATAACAGAGAATAATGACAAGCTGGTGGTAAAAATTGTATATTTTCACAAAGAATACTTCGTTTATCAAGGGAGATATAAATTAGGATGGAATATCAAGTAGTGAGGTTATATTATACGCGTCAAGTTATACAATTGGATAAAATAAGTGCATAAACAGTCTTAAAAAGGCACGATGCAATACTAGATTAAAACTTATGCTTATGCATATGTTCCCCAAGATTTTATAAAACTGTAATGCATAATCTATTGTTCATTTAACTTTAAAAGATAAGCCTTATTTTATATCCATATTCATAATATTTTCATTTTGCACTCAACACCATTTTTTACACTTCTCCTTGTCCACTGTTGAAAGTATGAACTATGCCATAAAGGAACACCTTTGTTAAAAATTTTCTTCGAATCGTGACAAACTATGTTATAAGCACCCCCTCCTAAGCATTCACAAGCTCAGTGAATCCCAATACATGCTACAGTTTAACAGTGTGGTGGTGTTCATACCACCAAACCAGTACCTTTCATTCAGTTCTTGTGAGAAAATTTACCTAAATCTTGTCTTTGCCTAATTACTAAATTAATAAAGAGTAATTACGCCGGTTATGTAGCTGATATGTATATATATGTATGTCTATATGTACTTTTCATTCATGTATATTTATTGCTGATATATAAAATATATACGACCACTTTTTCTAATGTCTTCAAAAAAATGTGTAACATTTGTTACGATGAAGCATACAACGGTTTACTACCACAAATAAATTAATGATATTCTTTATAAGCAGTATTCTGAGTTATTAACATGTGTAGTAAATTATTTAATTTATAATTAAATTAATCTTGTTTAATTTCCTGTTAATTTAACCATGTATCAAAGTAAGTTGGTGCAATTTTTTAAGCATGTAACATTCGTTACGAGTTTTACATATAATAGGATGCATATATTTTTGGACAAAAATTCATGGGTTATAACTAAATATACTAAGAATTACAGCTTACTTATACAGTAAATGTATTTAATAATACTGCTTTTTATATCTAAATACCATTACATAATAAACAAAAAATTTTAAAGAAATACAGATTTTTGATTTGGTTTTGCAAAAGTCACTTTATTTAAAGTAAGCAAATCAAGGAAAATTAGCAATAATAAAGATTATAAAGCATAGAAATTTGAGAGTTTCCATGATCAGATATTTTTACCGTAAATGATCGGAGATATAAGTATCCTCATAGAAAATCATGCAATTTTACAATACTAGCCTAAGTGCTAATACTGACATAAAATGTTGCAAATATTCCACATAAAACGAAATAGTAATAATTTAAATAAAAAAATATATAATCACAATTTTTAAAATATTTTTGAATTTGCTCATTTATCTGAAAATGACCCTAATTGTTGTATAAGTGAAAGAAACGAAATCATCAACAATTATTAACCGCTATTTTCTTACTAGAACGGTGCTTTCAAACTTTACATATTATAAGAAATATTCATTTACATATTCACTTACAATCTTTTGCAATAACGATGACACAAAATATGTTCAAAGCAATTAAGTAATTCGTACATTATCTCACAATACTCAATACTTGGTTATACCAATAAGTGATTCCTCTACAACATCAAATATTTCCTGCAAAATATACATGTATATTCTCAACATCTGCTTTTATACGATTTTACCGACAACGCATACATATTTATATTTATTGATCTTCACCAGCTGACATCCGATTATATGCGAGCGGGAATAACATATGAGAATAAAAGTTCAATTTTTAATAATAAACCCTGCAACAAATGATTGCGCTTATATTGTGAAGGTGAGTGGAAAAAGAAAAGTATAATAATGCGGCAGAAATCAAGAGTTGAATCCAAGTCATGAATTGTATACGTCTACGATCTCAGCTATGAGTTTAGAAAACGGAAATTGGAAGAAGAAGCAACCGGATTATCATTTACTCCTTTACGACATCCTAAACCGCAACCACCATCACAGTCACACAGTCTAATGAAACAGTTGAAACCTTTTCTAAACACAGCCGGAGCAAGAGGGTCGTTTCCTTCTTAGTTTTCGTTAAAGCTAAGCTACAACCAAGATGATCAAGGCGTCTTTATAAACTGGATGGTAGCAATATCGGCGCATTTGATATATTGAAATTAGTGCACTACGTTGTTGACTATATTGAATAAATAAAGCTCCACAATTGTGCTCCAATATATTTTGAGAGAGGAGAAGCGCAGGATCTACGAACGCCATCAGAATCCCAAACGTAACGTACATCGCCACCAGTCTGGCATATGTCATTACTACAAGTATTAATATCAATCCCAATAGTACATAGTACATAGTCAACGCCATTCAACACAATATATATATTTCACCTTTATGCTTTGGAAACGAAGGTTATGAATCATTGATTTAACTGAATTGTCTCATCTCTATTATGGTTATGCAATTGATCTTTGGTTTAATGACAATTGTACGACAGATTATTTGAAACTACTGACAAAGAACATTGAATAATTTTGCTACTGTTTTATGTAGATGATAAAAACTGTGATAGTGTCATATATTCTGCTTGTTATAACAAAAATGTAGATTTCTATGGAAAAACTTGTTATTTTGCTTAGGATATGTTGCTGCCTGAGTGATTATGGTAAGATTTGTTATTATTAAAGTGTGGTAGAAACATTCTTTGTGGATATTTATGAGTATAACATTTTTATAAAACATTTGATGAGATTTTAAGGGTTTAAGAAACAAAAAAATAATAATTTAGAGAGCGTTTAGCAAAGAAAAAAGGACAACTACATTGAATAAGAACTTAATTTTGAGATCACGCGCGCGAAATGTCATTTTATTGATTAATTATGGTTTAATTTTAAAAATGTCAACGTCTTCTACGATAATGTCAGAAATGTATTCTATTAGATTTATTAAGAAGCAGGCAAACCATATGCTAAATCGAACTTGACATCCTTAATTACATAGAAATTGATACTTTGAAAAATCAGTCTGTATTTGAGAAAATTATCAATATTGACTTTCTACCTGTGCATTTAAACATCCAACTTAATTTTCGTACCTCACGTGTTTGAATGACGCGTGCAACTGTGTTCTATTAAATATAAATTTCGAAAGCAAACATTTTGTTTTGTTTAAGAGTGTTTTCTAAAATTTTGGTATTCTAATTCTATACCACTGAATTTAAAAATAATTTATATATTACGTCAATTACGTATAATTGGGGCGAGAATGATGCGTACAAACTTTTGATTTCCCGCGTAATTCAAAATGACAATTTTTCGCGCGATTGTTTTAATAAGAAGTATTTTATCATAATTTAACATTACAATAGATTTCCTGCCTTTTCGAATTTAGCACTATATGTATTTAATTATGCGTAATTAATTCCTGTGTAATTTTAAATTTGAATGATGCATTTCATACTTAGTTTACGCGTAAATTTGAAAGTTTCCAATATGGGTCGGCTGCAACTGCACGCCATCAACACATTATTACGTCATTCGAGTCAAATTTACTACCGGTAGCGATTGGGGAAGGGTTGGGGAGGATTTGGTGGCGGGGTGGATAGGGGAAGTGGCGAGGAAGGGATGAGGGGTGGGAAATTACCTGGAAATTCTCCTCTCCTACTATTATTCTTTCAATTAATATGCAGATCAGTAGAAGAAACAAGACTAAAAGAAACAAAATAATTGCATCTATAAAGCAAAGTAAGATGGGAAGTCATCTCACATAATGCGTTAGAAACTATTAAACTTTAAAAACAGCATTCAGATAATAATCCTAAAGCGTTACACATTATTATTTACAATTATTCACAGTCATAAAATATATATACATAAAATATGTTTAGTAAAACAGTCCTTATCTGTTTCAAACATAACTAAAATTTATAAATATAGTATATTAATTGTAAAATATGACAATAAACAGTGAATTAGGTGCGAAGTACTAATCAACAAGGAGTTAAATAATACGTTTTGAATCTAAGTGATCTGAACTTATTTAGAAAATATGTAACTTAACATTATATTTTACTCATGTTACACTTACGATTTCTCGTATTTAAAAAATAATGCATTTCATACTTTTATACTTCTGCAAAACAGGAGTTTCTTACTGCGTATTGTGTTAGACAACTGACAAGCTGTATGGACATGATAAAAACAATTAATAAAGCTTATTGACGAATATAATACTCTTAAAAAAATACGACGTTGCCTAAACAGAGAAAAGGCAGGCTATAAAAATTTCGTGAAAAAGGAATAGAAAATCTTGTAAGTCTATAAAACTATAAAACTTTAACGCAAGAATCAAATTAGTTAATTGGAACAGAATACAAGCGACACGAAAATATAGCCAGTTCGCTTAGAAAGAATATTGCGAACTGTTTGAAGGATGTCTCGGTCTCACAATGTCAAATCTGTCGATCCAGTATCAACAAATAACAATAACATCATCGAAATATGACATTAGTTGTATACCTGAAAAAGAGGAAAGACATCATGAGTTGTTATTGGCGTTGTCGGAAAACATTGTGCAAACTGACTGAGGAGGAAAAAGAGAACTATCTTATTAAGAAGAGAAAAAGTCAAGTGTTATAGATTTTGAGATCGAGAATGTATTCAGTGGAGGAAAAAATAGTAAGTAGAGAGGGGTTACAACGCCCACATCGAGTCACTGCTTACTTTATTAAAACTCACACCCCAGGTTATAAATAAAGGAACTTGTATTATTGGAGTTACATAGTTCAGTGTTCCTTTTTCTCTGGCTGACTAGGCTATGAATAAATCACCTCAACAATAAGTAAACGACGAGGAAGCGAAGGGTGGATCCTCATTATTTGGCCACTCACTTAGAATTCTCTGAACTCTCCCAGAGAAGACAGTTGTTGAAGAGCCCGCTTTAGTGCACCCAGTAAACTCTCCAAATCACTTCCAGATGTCATTCACATTAGAAGAGTGAACGGTCGGCTGCCTTGCATAACTCAACCCAACCCAACCTATGAGTTTGGTTACCAAGGCAAAACCCTCAAGAGTCGAATAAAGGACGGTATAGAGTGCACGGCAGATTGAATGGCTAAGTTGAGGACGCAGGGAGAAAGTCAGGGCATCTCTAAATTGAAAGGAAGGGATAGAGTACAGAAGGTATCTTACAACATATATAAGTGGTTTATGGGCATTAAATATCAGCGCTCCTTTTGTTTAAATTAAGGTTTTAGTGCTTTGTGACCCCTTCACTTTAAAAATATATAAATAGTTTACAAAATAGATTCAAGAGAGAGTGAGAGAGAGAGAACATAAATTTACTGAGCTTTCAAAGTGGAAGAAGGAATGATGAAAGAAAGCGATTTCAAAATAAGAGACTGACTGGCCTCAAACCCTGCTTACCTAGTTGTATGTCAGCCAGGCGGTAGATGTTGGTATTATTAGTACACGAGGGAATCCTTCCTCCCCGATTTCTAAAGAAAGAGGTATATTCAGAATGTTATCGATCCATCTCTAGAGCGCAGGTAAGGATCAAAGATATCGACATAGACACTATAAGAAGATTGCGATTAAAATATTGATGCTTCATCCAGCCTCTCAGGGTTAGAAGATGTGTGCGACTATGCTGTATTAGTGCTAAAAAGAATACTACCATAATAGCCAGCCGCGACATAGAGGGGAGGGGGCAATCAATGAAGAGAACAAAGTTGAGGTATTTAGAACCCTTCCTTGCCTACAACATGTTTGCATCATCGTGGATAGAGGTGGTGGTGGTAGATTGATAAGAAATTCAACAATTCAATTATGTTGCAGCAGCGACCACATTATTCATGAAAATACGCCCGTGATTAATAATAAAACGGCAACAAGTCTCTATCTTAAGTGACTGTCGGTACTACATTTTATCGCATTCCTACTTTCCGCACAGGCCTCAACTATAATGAGTAGCCATAATATATTAATATAGTTTATTTTTAAACCTTATGAAGAGGAGCAGTGTAAATAAAAAATAAGCAGTATATCACGCTGAAATATTTATATACAAAATTATCAAAAATAATAAAAGATAATTATAAGTGTCACTATTGAACATTGTTTTACATAAAAAAATACTATCTTTAAAAAGAATGTAATTTACTATAATTAGATCCAAAATATTCATTTTAAAGTTTATTAACTATAAACTTTTCCTAACTATATATGTTTAACAACATTTAATGACTTTTTCATTACATTTGCACCGCCAGGGGGCATTCTAGAGCCCACAGATTGCATCATTACCTAATCTAATTTCCGTCTAAATTTCAATCAATAAAATATAGTTAGAAAAAGAACTGTATTGTGCATATACCTGATAATATCGGTGCACATAAATGGTTAATATCTTCATATAATGTGTACATATAACATGACAATGGATAATAATATACAATCAAATACTTATATAGCCAGTTTCTACTACATAACGTTTTAAGTATGTATATACAATAAGTATGATATATACATATATATTACTTATATATTAATATGTACTCAATTGAAGTAAACATTTTTTGAACAAGAGGCACACATATGTTTCGATATAAAACATGTTATGTAATGGTTCATTTTAATTTTAATTGGAGAATTGTGGCAGTGGAAAGATGATACTTTGCTCGTCTTTCTATAGAATGCATGTAGATCAATAAATTCAATCAAATTCATCAATAAATAATTTAATGAATTGATGTAGAGGTACGCCAATTTTATCTTTTCTTCGATGATCTGTTTTACATAACTTTGTACCACTCTCATTTATCGTGTTTTGTTAGATTTACATTCTGTTAAATGTAATGTGAACTGTAATCATAAGTATATTCCACAATATTCTGTAAGATTTTTATGCTGTAGTCCATACACTCTTTCTACTGAAGGTTAGCGATACGTGTGACGCTCAATAAACCTATTTTTTCTCGTGAAAGTTGTACTTTTTCATATTAATTTATATTATTTGATTATTTGACTACTATTTAATTTGAGTAGTAGTATGAAAATATTATAATATTATATGCTCAAATATTAAACATAATAATTATGGTAGATAAAATGATTTGAATAATATTCAAAATTTATCTTTCAGGAAAGTTAAATATACGCACTTAAGTGTAAATATTACAGATTAGAATTACAGAGAATATAATGAACAGAACGAGTGTGCGATTACAGCAATTAAAGATTGAAGAAGAAATGTTAGAAATCGTATATATTATGTTTATTGTGATTCCCTAAAATATACTCAAAATGCTTTGCCTAATAATTGTACATACATGTAAATCCCGTTCAATATAAAGAAATACTTCACATTTGAGCGACTATTTCATGATATTTGCAATGTACTCATGGTATACTGTACTTACCAGCCTGGGCGTATCTAGCAAATTTAAGATTTGACAGGGTGTGGGGTTACTTTTCTAAAAAGGCACTTTAAAAAATGTTTTAAAATGTGACAATTATTACATCATACCTCATGATAAAGTAGAACGATTTTTTTATTTCTGGCTAGGTATGTATGCTAATTGTGAACTAAACACAATATTCATTCAATAAATATGTGTAGTTAGCGCATTATAGATAATTATACTTGAAAAACATTTTTTGTGTCTTTTTATATATGCCATTCACAATAATTTGTTGCCAATAGGTGTATTATTAAGAACGTGTATCATTATCAAACGTGTCATCCGATTTTCACCTTTCACTGAAGATGTTTTAACTTATAACGCAAGAAAATGTTCTTTTAGCTTGAACAATTCTCACTGGCATTGTGCAGCTAATAATAAACAATGTTGGAATATTGGGCAAAATGCCTTCATCTATATTAGCCAGACATTGAGAGAGATTGAGTGCACTATTTCCATCGGAAAATAATGTGGGTCCATGGACACAGTGGATTGCCAGGGAACGAGAGAGCTGATTCCGAAGCTAAAGATGAAGCGAATAAATGACCCAGACCCTTTCATTCAATACTTCTTCGGCGTTCGGGCCAAAGGGCAGGTAATTTTAAAGATACATCGGCAACCTTGACGCTTTCGGTCATTCAAATAATTGCGTATTCGAATACTACAAAAATATTATCAATTCGAGCTCACCAATATATAGTGTCTACAGAATAAAAACAAACAACGTTCGACTAAATTAATTAGTTTATAGTTTGACAAGCAAGAGCTTTAAAATGTCCGCATTACACTTAACAAGCAGACTTAATAACTGCAGAGTCCAAGATTGAATTTATAGTGGCCGAGAGGGGTCAAAATATAACTAAGTGTTTTTATTCTCAGCATAATTATCTCGATTAAGCTAATTTTTTAAACAATAAATTGCTTCTTACTAACGAAGTTACTTCTTTCAACAAAAATCTGCTTTTTATCTATAATTGTTTCTTCTTTGCCCAAGAAATTGATTCTTTACTAAACGTAACTATATCCACGTGTGTATTATGGCTTGTTCTGATTGGCTATCGAGTCAATATCCAGCCACTGAGCGTAGATAACGCTGCCTCTCTCACACAAACCAAATATGACGAATGCTGCGCTTAAAAAATAGGACACACCTACTTTCTCTAAAACTTCGTGTCGTTGCTATAAACAAATTCAAGGTCAATAAGGAAAGAAGTTATGTAAAGAAGCAGATTTTTGTGCAAAATACGACTTATATGGTAAAGAATCAACTTCTTTAGTTAAGACGCAACTTTTTGTCGAAAGAAGTAGCTTATTGTGCAAAGAAGTAACTTCTTTAATAAGGAAGCAACTTAATTGTAATAAAAATACGTAGTTATAGTTGACACCTCTCAGCCACCATTTAAACTAACATGTAGCGTACATGTAGTGAAGAATGACGTCCTTAGTACAAATAATTGCATGCATTTGTGCCCTACAGTGACTCTACACCACTCACAGAGGCAGCAGCAGTAATTATATCTATAGTTACGCTTATTATATATTATAATATGCGTAACCGTAGACAATTAATAACTCTTAAGTGTAATTTGTAACATTACCTCACATGTGCTCGGGCAAACTATAGCATACGTCATGTGGCATGTGTTGTCGACAACTCAAATTTTTGCATCCAATGTTTTAATATTTTATTTAAACGATTTTATTTTTAATTCTATCTGCCTATAGAAAGTCAATTTGGGAAAGTTCGAAAAAATTGGTAAAATATTTTTAATATTAAAGATTTTTCGTTTCCTGAACAATTTATAAAATGCACACAGGTAAATTTGTTTTTAAATCTCAGATACACGTGAAATATTGAGCCGAAAACTAGGATATGCATACAAAATTGACAAATCGCTTAACTTTTATTGAAAACTGCTGTAAGAAAAAATATTTACCAATGTGTGATCTCCACTTATACAGCTATGTTGATTGGGAGCATTATATGACCTATTTATATGACCTATATTTACTAAGAGGACTTTTCTTAGTTAAAAAAAGCATTGAACTTTTTGTGTTAAACTATTTATTTACTTATTAAAGTTGCCTAATTGAATTATAGTTTTGTAGTTTTGTACAAAACTGTTGGGTTACATAGCCTAAAATGCTATCAATAATAGATTTGAATGTAATTATTTAGTTTATAATCCATTATTTTATTTTATCTTCTATTTAATAAGAAAATGTTGATGGAAACTTACATAGCTTCTCAATGTAGTGTAATAGGTGTAAAGATAGTAGTATATAACATATTTATCTTACTTATGTATATAAATGACGTATAATGCAAACGCAAGACACATATTTCCATACATTAATAGTGTTATAATTCAGGTTATTTATACATGTTGTTATTTGAAGTTAACAAAATCTTGGACTCGAACGGTGTGGCATTTTTTATTGTATGTGCATCCTATGATATGTGATAAGGATTCGTATCGAGAATTAATGAGGAAAACGCATGCTAACTCAGAGTTTTTGTAATTGCTACTTAAACATCAATGCATGTTCACTTAGACTAAATTTAATAATTATATTTTTTCATAAACCATTGGAGGGGGGGCAAGCATATAATTGCGCCACCCTCCCCTCGTCATAAGTGTACCCACCCGCATCATCCGCCATCCCTGTGATATACTAATATATATTTAAATTGTTATACTTATTAGTACTATTTGTTATGCATGAAAATGTTAACCGATTGGTAAGCTGTTAGTATTGAGAGCTCACATTGCTCAGTGGTTAGGTTATCCATCAACAGAGTTCCATTTTCTCTGAGGGCACTTTTTTATTTTGCAAATTGATTCTTTTAATTTCATATATTTTTAGTCATTTCTTGATGGAAATATCATACATTCAATTTATTATATTAATAAAATTATAGCTTCAACGTATAATGGTGTACATATGTATGTAGAGGTTGGTATACATAGAATGGTAAATTAGTATTACAAATTAAACATATCCAATTATTATACGTTTTTAGTTAGGAAATTGTAATACATCTTAAGTGGTTTTACATATTATCATGTTATATGATAATCTAATATTATTTGACTTATAATACTTATTAATACTATTTTTTATGCATAAATATGTGTACCGGTTTGTAAATGTATATCGAAGGCCCACACACAGTGGATGACTTGAACTTTGAGCGAACGTCCACCTTTCCTGTCTCCTTTTGAAGAGGAGTAGCTTAAAATTTTCAGTCGATGCATTCAGTAAGATATATGCATAATATTCTCTACCGTTTCCATATTTAGAACCCCAGAACCTTCCCTTGTTGTCCTGGACCGCTTCAGGACATGTCTTTTTGTTACTTTTAAACTTCATTGACTTTTCCATATTTGGGTCATCAGGACCCAAGCACGACCCTGGTCATCAGAACGACCAAGCCCATTACATTTAGAATTCAAGTTAATAGGTACTATTTATCTAGACCTATGGCAATAGGTCGTTAGCTAGTAAAGCTAAGCGAACTATGTAGTAGGTAATATAGGAT
>JAYRBW010120823.1:0-17087 GCA_036023295.1 Invenusta paracnida
ACGGTAGTAAGGTCGGCTGATACAATGGTGAAGGCGATTGGTCCAATAGCTGAGCCTTGTACGACGCTAGAGTTTATGGTTAAGTAACTAGAGGTAGTTCCTTTGTACTTTGTACAGTGCTCATGGCTTTGGAAATAATTCACAAGCCAATTATATTCGTTGTCACGAAGTGGAAGTTTTGACGCTTTGTTAAGAAGGGTTGAATGTCGAACTGTATCAAAGGCCTTCGAGAAGTCTAGGGCTATGACGATGACAGCATTTGTTGTGTCAAGGAGGTTGGTAATTGTTTGGAGTAATGCAATGAGGGCTCCAGTTGTACTGCCGGTAGGTAGAAAGGCATGCTGGTTTTTTAGGTCTAAGGGAGGTGGTATGTTGCTGAGCGCAGGTTGTATGACTTTCTTGATGATGAGCTTCTCGGAGAGACGTGATAAGATTGGGGTCAGGGAGATTGGTCTGTAGTCAGATGGGTTAGTTGCTTTAAGTGCTTTCTGTATTGGTGTTATGCAGGCTTGCTTCCATTGTGTTGGTACCTTCGAACTAGCAAGAGAGAGATTAATCAAGAAGGTTAGGGGTGTTGTGAGGATAGGCGCTGCTAATTTGAGGAACCACCATGGAAGGCAGTCTGTGCCCGAGGCAGTTCTTCTGATTTGGCTTAGTGCTTTATGTACTTCAGTTGGCGTGAAAACTTCGTTTGGATAGTAGGTTGTATGTTTGATTAAGGGCTCTTCATAAAAATTGTCATTCGATATGTTTGCATAGTGTTGGTTGATATTTTCTGCGGTTAGAGTGCTTGTTTCGTCATTTTGAGATTTGACAAATAGACTTTTGATCATGTGCCACATTTTGTGTGGGTTGGAATGGTAGTCGATATCGTGGAAATAGGTGTTGTTTTTGTGTATTATTGCTTTTCTTATCTTCTCAGAGATGGCGTTTGCTTTCTGTACTTTTCCTTTTCGCATGAGGTTGTTTTTCTTGCGCAGTAACAGCTTTATTGTAGGGGTGATGTATTCAGGATCTCTAGATGTGGTGGTGATTGTGCGTTTAGGGAAATATTGGTCAAGTATTTCTCTGGTTTGCTCTTCAAAACTATTGTAAGCTTCTTGCAGGTCCTCTCCAGATAGACTAAAGGTTATTGTTGGTAGGTCCTGGTAGAATGTAATTCTTTGTTGCGGTGTGCTGGGTCTGAAAGTAAGTTTCTTCTTGGTCTTTCTGGTTGGTAAACTTACTGTTTCATTAGTGGCAATGATAGCTTTATGGTCACTTTTTGGAATAGGTTCAATGACCTTGACATGTTTATAGGATACCGTAGTGTATATTTGATCAAGATGGTTTGTTCCTCGTGTTGGTTGTTTCACAATGGGAGTGAGTCTAGTTAGTTCAATGAATGTTTCTTTGGGGAGTTGATTGAAGTCTCTTGCAGTTAATATTTCGGCAGTTGGGAAGTTTTGTCTGATTGTTGAAAGGCCGGTTTAGAGGTATATAAATAGTTCGTTTGGAGTGTATGTAGGTTTCGGGGGGGGTGGTATATTGAACCTATGGATATGTGTTGATTTTTGTGTTTAAGTTCTAACCATAGATTTCAAATTTGTCGTTATCGGTTGGGGAGTTCCATACAGATGAGTCCATGTCGTCCTTGACGTAGCAAGCTACGCCTCCTCCTCGACGTTTGGGCCTGTCTCTTCTGTATAGCTTGTAGCCTTGTATAGTGAAGAGAGTCGAATCATGTTTTCGTTTGAGGTGTGTTTCTGTAAGGATGACAATTTTACTGAGGTGTTCTTGTATGTCAGTTCTGAGGTGCTCAATTGCGTGCGGTTTGGCGAGAGATGCAATGTTTAGTACATATATTGATGGTAGTTTGGATGTTGTTGTTGATGTTATAGTTTGCTGTTTGGATACTGTTGCATTTGACGGTTGGATTTTAGGGTATTGACGTTGTACGAAAGACGGTTCACAATTTATAACAGTGTCGGGTAGGACGATGGCGTCAGAATGTTTGTTGGGATGTTCAATATTATTTATGGCATTTGCCTGTTGAACGATTGACGAATTTACATTGCACGATAGCCGTTGGACATTGGTCGATTGATGGTCTACTGTTGACATTTGACTAAGAAAAGTAGGAAAGGAGGAATGAGACTGAATAATGTGTTTGCTAAAGCTGACTTGAAAAGTGTGAAGGCTAAGTTGAGCTTGAGTACATCTGGATCCACCAGGCAAGGAGATTTACATGAAGAGTTGCAGATCATACGAGTGCTTTTTGTTGTAGTAGTACCCACTAACTTTTGCAATACACATCTAATATAATATATCTGCGTTATTTTTTGCTATAAAATAAATTGTCGGTATAAATTTCTCTAAATGTAGCAAATACGCTTTTTAGTCGAGTAACTTACACTTTTTCATTTTTTGGGGTAATCAGATCTGCGTACAGGTTTGGTATTAAATGATCTTAAAAAATACTCTGGCAGGAGATCTAATGAAGGGACATTAGCAGAAGTTCAGAATGCGCCTGGGTCACATTGAATACCTTCTCTAGCATATCAACTTCAATGTAGTCAGAAACTATCTATGCATATTTTGGTTATGGTTTATATAATTTTTTGTTTGTAATGTTTACACATTTAGATTGCTTTTTTCAAATATGTAATGTTTATATTACTGATTTTCTCACTTGCGTTTAAATAATTTGGGACATCCTGTACTATAACCGAATTTAATTATTATTTTAATTAATAATTAATTAATTACACGTATTACATACTGCATAATACGTGTAGGGTTAGTTAAAAATATTGTGTTTTAAAAATTTGACAAGATGCTCTATTATGACTAATTTTTAGTTTTATTCATTAGTGATGGTAATAATTACTCACTACTTAATAATTTTTTTGTAATTAATTAATTATTCCACTTGTAAGGGTAAATTTTAATAAACATTGATTTAAGTTTACTAAAGAAATCTTCAAATTAGGGGTATTTCATTTCGGATATCCATGAACAATATTTTAAAAGTGTATATTTGCTTTTAACATTCAGCAAAATATTGTCTATGGCTGCAAAATTTCGTGAATATTGGCTAAAGTTAAAGGACTTGATAATATCGGTGATGATAAAGTAGAAACATAATTAATACTGACAATTATAGCTGGTATTACAGGTCAACTTGTTTCTCAACTGTTTTTTAGCAGGTCGGTCGACCCCGTCTTCCTTATTTGGATACTCGAGTGGATAAGAAAGAGCGTTTTATTCTGGTGGCTCTGATTCTAGATTATTGGACGAGTATCCAGCGAGGCATCTCCCTATCTACTCTCCGATCGATTACGGCTTATAACAGTCACCAGGACGAAAATAGGAAAGAGGAGGATCAATCCAATGGAGACTTTATGAACTACACAGCTTCTGCTACGAATGTCCAACAGTCACCTGCGGTTTCCTCTGGCAGGACAATTCGTAGATTATCAGGTCGACAGAAAAAAGAAGAACCCTCTGTTGCGGAGATGGTTTCCGAAGACGCTAAGATACTTATTTTTGATACAGATTCCGAAGATGATAAGCCGACAGTGATAAGACGACGTAAACAAGTCTTTTTAAAAGAGCCTGAAAGCAAAGGTAAACATTTGATTGTTATTATTATGAAATATTTACTTAATTAACAAATTAAATGATTAAAGGGGCATTTTAAAGCATTACTTTGTAAGGAAATTAAGTGATACAATAGTAACAAGCTATATTCGTGGACGAATTATAAGTAGAACTCTATACGCAGTTGAAATTCAATTTATTAAACAGACAATGTTATATACATTTTGTGCCCCGTGTAAGTAGAAAGTAGCAAGTTAGTGTAGTTGTAGAGACTTTATTCAGACATTGTAAAAGTATGGGGTACAATGATAGAGTTTCAACTCAATATATATACAGACAAAATAAACAAAGTGGGTTTCTGACAGACTTTGCAAAGTAGTATCACTCACATACTTAGTGACGTAAAATATATATACAGAAAGTAGGATACTGACAGATTTTTACAAACAATATTACCGTTACCTTAACCAAAATGCCATTAAAATATGAGAAAAGTATTGATTTTATTTTATTAAAATAACTTTTTATTATTCGACCGAATTGGAAAAGAAATACATATTTGTAAATGGGAGATGTAAATCTATACATCTAGCATAATAAATATTAAAATGCTTTAACTTTCAAAATCTCATTTTAGTTTTACAACCTATAAATCACTATCAAGCTAGCATACAACTTTTCAGCATACATGATTATCAGGAAATTTAATATAGATGATGAGATTCTCATAGAATAGAAATTACTATTATATTTCGAATTTTATTAGTAAATGTATATTCTCATCTTACTCTTAATTTAATATTACAATAATCAAATTTTATTTTATTTAAATTCTTCTGACTGCTATTTAAGCTAATTAAAAATCCTATATCTATGTATATTTCCTTTTTTCGTCTTTTTGTTCTGGTATTATTTTTTAACATCATATTTAAAAAGGAACGAAAAGTTAAATTAGCGGCCTTTATTTTTATTAAAAAGCAACATTAAACAAAATAAATTTTCTACCATATTCCTTCTTTTTTTAAATTGTCAAAAACATAATACAAATATTATGTATACTATGCTACAAATTTTTTATATATTTGTTGTTGCGTAATTTATTTGTTTAAATTAGAGTAAATTAAAACTGCACATACTATTTATACTGAATCCTTTATAAATATTTAGTTGGAAAAATTCCACCAATTTATTCAATTGTTTTAGAAAATGAAAATACTCATCACTGTACTTTCAACTTAAAATAAGGGTATATATATATGTATTTCACTTACTGACAATAGAAATAAACAATATTTAAGTGTGGATATACTATAAAAATTAATATAATAGTTTAACTCCTAAATTTTATTATTTTTTAAAGGCGTAAATATTTTTAAATATATATTAGTTATGCCTATACATTTATTACGTATTTATACATAAATAATATAAAGCAAAGAGTAACACTTTTGTTTTATAATGCATTTAAGTAGCATAATAGTCAGGGGCGGACCCAGCTTTTTTACTACGAGGGTTGGATTAAAAAGAATCCAACATCAAAGGGGCGTTATGGCTATGCGTTCAGCGTAGCCTTTAAATCGGCACGTAGCGCCGGAAAATTTTAACTTTTAATGTCTAGAATGCATTTAAAAATGTTTTTCATTGGATTTTTAAAAACCTTTAAACATTTTTTTTCTTAATCTCCCGGGGGGGGGGGTGAGACCCCCCCCCTTCCCTTGGATCCGCCAATGACAGTATATATATCCCACTTACAGCGATTTTTATTTCCAAATTTTAACGAAATTTCAATAGGCCTTTAAAGATTTTACAGTGAAACGGTTTTGCTGACTCTTTAAAACAATCCCGTACTCCTCGGTACGTACTTTGTGCATACGTTGTATATACAAATATGCCACATATTTAATCCTCAGTGTAGATTTTGATATTTTATGGTAGTACTTACTACTACTGGTAGTATATATGGAAATAGATATACCTATAAAACGTTGCTGGTAGTCTAATTATTTCAGACTTATTTAGAATCCTATTTATATTTTCTGTGACGTTAATGCATTTATTATTTATTATTTTTTAATTTAGTTATTAATTTTTAATTAATTAATTAGTCAATTAATTCATTCAACATTTCGATAAATGAAATATACTTACAGATCAAGTGGAAGGCGGTAACTTACTAAACTCTCCTCTGAGACGCTCTTCTCGGAGCGCTCGGTCAAATTCTCATCTACTAAAAAAGGAGACTGAAGATTCTGGATCGAAACACGCTCAGGTTGATACAGCATCTTCCTCCTCTCCTGCCAGGGCTAAAGTGAATCCTCTAAACATATCAACAGATGATGAAGAAACCGTCACCATTATCTCTTCTTATAAGTCGCCAATGACTTCTGGTGGCGGCGATTGGCTGGGTAAGTGTACACCATCTAGATCAACAATCAATACTTCGACTTCGCGGTCGGAGACAGCATGGAATAAAAAGCTAAGAACTACTCGTCAACCACGTGATTTGGATAAAAGTATGTTTCAGCTAGAGAGTCCTGATTTCGAGGAAGTGCGTCACACACGATTAAAGGGAAATCGTCAAGAAAAGGTTAGATGGTTTTACTTGACGATATTGCACTGATTCACTTTTTACTTAAGCTGACCATTGTATTATAGACAAATTTTTGTTATTACCTCATATATTGATATATGTATGTAACACTGTTAACGGTTTTACTATCTCTTTATTAATTTATCTCTTATCTGTACTATATATTATATACTATTTTGATTTTTAATTACTTAGCTTTACAAGATGTAGAACCACTTTTTCCTTAGCTAGATTTTTTGGTACAAGATAATTCGAAATAAACTTATTTGACTCACATTATTCAATTTTATATGTAATGCACTATTATCATTAGTTTTTTATTGTAAATATATCTACAACATTCTTAATTATTATTTATCCGTACGATTATTAAATATATTATATATATTGGAATAAATATATTATTCTGGTTAAAGAATAGCTGGTTATTTTGCCTCATATATTATCCTGCAATAATGAATGCTAGCCATATAGATATTCAATAGACAAAATATTTATTTTTCAGTTAACCAAATGCCCTCTTTGTCGCAAAGATGTACTTCAGTCAGATATTGAGAAGCACGCTAATGATTGTCTTGACAGCTGTGTCTAATTGGTCCTGATTTTTTCAAGTTATTGATTATTATTACTACATATATAAAATAGAATCAAAAAAGAATTTATATTAAGAATATATAATGTAATCGTGCTATTTTACATTATGCCTGAAATGTTTTATTATTTTATTGTTGAATAGTTTAATTAGAGGCGTTCATAATTTTGACTTTTTTTAATGAGAGTTTACCTTGCTATCCTTCTAAAATCAGCTATCTAAACAGTAGTACATTGTTTTATGCAGCTAACAGTCAAAAGGTTTAAGTACAAACTTTATTTCCATATCATTGTATTTTATAGTGTTATTATTTTGATTATATATAGTATTTGTAATTTGGTAAATTAGAAACTAAGGTCCGCATCCTTGTTCAATCAGAAT
This sequence comes from Invenusta paracnida, assembly GCA_036023295.1. Taxonomy (NCBI): domain Eukaryota; kingdom Metazoa; phylum Platyhelminthes; order Proseriata; family Coelogynoporidae; genus Invenusta; species Invenusta paracnida. The sequence goes on from JAYRBW010120823.1 coordinate 7,146, forward strand.
ACATATTATAGTTACAAATATATGTATTATAATATGTATATAAACAGATTTATTTTAGTATAAATTTAAAAATATATTTTCTTTATTTTATTGGTTAATTCAGATGATTATACATATATTATTTTCTTAAAATTATGTATAGGCTATTGTTTCATACAGATATCACAAGTTTTCATCATTCAATTCCATAGTATAATATAATGAATTTCATTACCATTTTCAGATATTAAATGAAGTAACATTCTGTATAAATATATATTTAATAAGTTTTTTATATTACTTGTTTTTTTATAATACAAAGTAATACATTGTTCCACTTATCTTGATTGTTGTTTATTTTCCCAGAAATGCATTTCTAAATATTATTCTTTACCATGAACATGTTAATATTATAAGCATTTACAATTTTGGAAGACTATAGTTCCCAACAAATTTAGAAATCTTAAAATACTCACTAACTAAATTGGAACCTTACTTTGCTATATTCTACATAATAATATAACTTACAAATATCTCGATAGACAAACACAATCATTGCAATTTTACGCTTCCACTGCGCGGTACCATAGCTCACCACTTTCAAAGTCTGTTTGTCCAAGAAAGACTGCCTAAGATTTCCAGATCAGCTGTTAAAAATCCCTTCATACTCTGTTTAAAAAAGGGTTTTTCAGCTAAAAATGGTTTTTCAAAAAGGTTTTTCGTGACATGATCCGCAAAAAAGGTTTTTCAAACGGGTTTTTCATTAAAAACAGATGTTCGTTAAAATTCTGTTTCAAATAAAACGCTTTGAAATTTGCTTGTAAATTTATACTAAAATGCAGATCCTATTTGTATCTCGATATACCTTTTGTTTTGCGACATAATATAGACATGTATGTAGATTCAAAATTTAGTGTTGAATATAAAATGCACCCTAACTCAAGGAGCTGTAACAAACTCGATGAACTCCCAATTAACAATATTTATCTAAAGTGAAACAGTTCTAACTTCTTTTTTGAGTAAGATTGAGTTGTTCCTTAGTAAATTAAAGAAACTCCTCGATTTAAATTGGTTTATGCATTATAATTAACACTTACTGATCATTCTCACTATGTGAACAGAATGTCAACTATCTCAGGTATAATTATCAATGTAGGTGCAGAGGGAGATTTTTAATTGAAATGACCCATAGATAAAAAGATTGTCAGTTATTTTTAAAAGCCAAATTCACCCAGCAACAAGATTTTGGTCTCAAGGAATGCAGTATAATTATTAGATTTGGCACGGACTGCAAAGCTAAAACACCTCCCTAGATAACTAAAGTATGCAAGATCCAAGGATATCAAAATTCATAATAAATTGTCAAGCCAATCAAAATCGACTATAACTATGGAAATTTGGTAGGCAAAAGGAAGCGTACATAAACTACATATAAGGTAAAACTGCATATTTTTTATAAAATCGCGGTCATCGACAATTTTTTTGTTATTTAAGTTATACTCCTATAAATTACATATGTTAAAGCTGACATTCTGACGCACATGTCAATAATTTTACTTTTCATATCAGTATTTTATATCAGGTACATTTTCCTGTTTGAAAATCGACCGTTTATGCTATGAAAGACAGTAAATTTATTTATGTTGCCTATACCAAACAAAAAATCGATTCGAAACCGAAATTACAGATATTTTGGCGCGTGTCTATATGTACCTATATCAAAACCGGCTCCAATCCCATGTTAAAAACAGTTCTGAAATGTGTATACTATTCGGGGTTGGCCAGAAAAAATAAAATGCAAAGACGTCAAATTATGTAATTTCTTTCATGTTCGAAACGAAATTTGGTCATGGAATGATCAGAAATGTTTAGCAATAACGTACCCACCACTTTCCTTCTTGACTCCATTAAAACGCGATTAGTTGAATTAACTCATCAAAAACAACCTGGAATAGTTCAAACTAAGCAGAAGTGAGGTAGTCGGCATAATGGACACATTTATTTTATATTTTTAAATGCGATAGGTATTTGCATTTGAGTGATATAGGGGGCCGTGTTCGTACCCTAATTCGAAAAAACTAATGGCCACTTCTGCAGCCTTGAAATCAATATAAATTGGGGGTTGTTTCCCCATTTAAACAATTTAGATGGATGGGCGCATCAACGATGTGTATTTTGTGTGGTCTATAAATCCTATACAATTCGTTTGGGAATTTATGTAATTATCCCCCCTGAGAACCCATATGTTTTACTCTGTATAATTATTCCATTCGACGAAAATTAATGATACCTACAGTGAATTAATCATGTTAGTTAACTATATGAATAATAAAGCACATAACTACGTAGATTTAATTTTATTCAATCGAAGGGAAACTAACATTAACCTACGTTAACACATCGTAGGTATATAGTTTGACTGTATAATTTATTAACCCGCGCCCGCAGTTATATTTTGAATTAAATGATAGGTAGAAATAAATTATTTTGAATTCTGAAATAAATGTTTGGAATGATCTATATATATACCTCTTACATGTAAAAATGTTGTATATAATTTGTAATATTATTCAACATGTAGAATTTAAAATGTCAATTCATAATTGTATACGTTTGTTTGGCATATTATTAAATAATTAACAAATAACTCCAAGCTTCAAATACAATCAAGTAAAGATAGGTGTATATTTATACAATAGTCAATAACGTATGTATTGGTATTATAACGCACACATGATAATCTACATAATATACAGAAATTATAACATGAAAATGTAAAAACTAAGCAAAACTAAGACATCCTTTTACGTAATGCTTCATTTTTCTTTTTCTTCTCCATTTTCTTCTTCTTTTTATCTTCTTCTTCTAAAGCATCCTTTCTTCGAATGAAAAGCGGATCATTAGGTGCAACAGCATAGCCAAAAAAGTCCCGCGCCTGTAAATTAATAGTAAAATTTGTATTTATTGCCTGTTTTAAAGCAGTCATTAACCAGTCAAAAATTCCCTATCTATTAATATAGGATTTCTAGATTTCAACAATTTATTTAACAATAAATGCCATTACACTTTTCTAAAATAAATTTAGCCAAAATTTGGGTACATTCGGTAGGCTGGGATTTTTCAAGGGTTCAAAAACCTTTTCTAGATTTTCATTGGCTGTTAGAGATTTTCCAGACAACAAAAATTAACATGTTTGAAAAATATTTGCAATAAATAGATTTAGGTATTGAGTATGTTTTTCAAGAAATAATTCTAATAACAAATTGTCTATTAATTTTTTTGAAAAATCGAGAATTTCGAAATGGGATATTTTGAGGGTCGCTGGTGTTACCTAAAAAGTGTCGGATTAAAAAAAGGAATAAAGCTCGCAAGAGAATTTTGTGCGCTAGCTCCAAAGTTTAGCTCAATCGGTCATGTCGATTTCGAACAGTTTCTAACATGGGCTAGACGGGGGCGGGGAGTTACTACTTACTCCACGAGAGGTTAATAAAGCTTCCAAATCTTGAAATATAAATTTTCAATTATTCTAAAATAAAATCTTTATAAGCATTCAAGTGATATTCACGAGGTATATATATATATAGTGATAGACATCATTTCAAACATCTTTAATAATTACTGTATGAAGTTTGATTTTACTATTTTTACCGTAACATTTTTGTAAATACATTCAAAATATAATCTGTCCAATAATAAATGTATCATAACAGTTTATAGTACAAATCTAACTAATTAAATTTTAGTTATTATATGTTTAAAAATATGCTAAAATATTATATCGGACAAATTTACAATGCCTATGAAATCAACAAAAGCTTTCCTTATGTTCTTAACTCCGTTTATTAAAACTAAACTATTATTCTGTTAATAATTTTTACTAAAATAGAAAACACATACAAATAAAGATATGTTTGTATAAAACTAGAGTTTATCCACAACTTTACACTAATTAAAAATAAAATTGATTTAAGCAAAATTTAGAAAATATTATTCTTGTAATTTAGTATGGTGGCGAAAGTAATGAAGACATATATCTCTATATTCAGTACAAACAAAACTATGTATGAATATCTAAACTTTGAAGCGTATTATTCTTTGTAAATAATTATGTTCTTATTCATGAATATCTAAACTTTGAAGCGTATTATTCTTTGTAAATAATTATGTTCTTATTCATATATTTACTCTACCTTAAAACTAATTTTAATTAAATATTTAATCCATTCCAGTTATATTCTCCATAAGGACAATTGTCATCACTATTTTAAGATGTTTCGATTAGATAACAGGTTGTTGTAGTTTGAATGTACACATAAGAATATTTATGTCATTTGAATAAGTTTTAGAAGAAAAATCTATTACATATATACAAAACGAAACTATTGATTGTGCAATGTACATTTAAAATAGTTTAAAATATACAAAACCCACCTCTTCCATCCGCTGAAGACGTTTTTTAGCTTGCATTTTAGCCGCTTCTTCTTGCTTCTTTTCACGCTGTTTATACTGTTCAATAGCTCGAGGCATTTTCTCCAAATTTGTATCAATTGCAGCCATTCTGAAAAATAATATTATAAAATAGTGTTATAGTATGTATTCAATAGTTTGAATTATATAAATGCTACTTATAAATCTGCTTCTATATAAAGATAAGTCAAATCAGTTGTTATTCGAAGCACAACAAAAAATATGAAATATTTAGTTTATTTAAGATAGAAGGTGGTATGCAAGGAAAAATTCTAGCATAGAAATTTTGAAATTAGAGGCTAAAATGAATATATGTACCAACATTTTTATGATGCCTTTTACTCAGCAGTTTTGATAATATTTACTATATTATGATAACACCGGAGATATTGTTATTGAGAGCCCAAAGGGAATTAGACAATATTGTTATTCAACTATTTCAAGTTGTTGACTTTCTGGAATCACTAGAAGCAGACACCAGAACAGAGGACAGGTTTGGATAGACTTCGTGGGCAATAATATGTCTCGTTCCAGTTGCAAAATTCATTGGTCCCATATGTTGTGCAAACCCAACACTTCTTACTCGGGTTCGATTTATGAATCATATGAGGGATTTGCTAAATGAAAGGAAAATGGGCCAGGCTTGGAACAGACCAATGATACAGTATTATCATTGTCATGACCTGGAGGACCTGCGTTCTGTTTTTTTGTGAGATATATGGTGTGCAATAAACCTAGCATGAATTGCATGTAGGCCTGGGAGTCCCCATTGAGAACATGTAGTGGGTATTCAATGTTGCACATTGAAGTAGGTTGAAGACCAGTTTCTTCATCCACCTCTTTGTTTTTCGGGCTGATTTATATGTGTTGATAAGTGGTTGGTTTGGTCAATGACCCTCATATTGGAGTTGTAAGCTGTGATTATCCATGGTACATTGACTTCAACTAAGTCACATACACTCTCTCTAACTACAACTTGGTGCACACTGTGATTATGTATGGTAAACAGCATTACACTGGCTTTTGTCAGATTATTTTAGAGCATGGGGTCCATTCCAATAAGCTCCAACCACTCAACTTCTTAGTCATGGCTTTATTGTTTATATGGCAGTAAGCATACATATACCTTACAACTTCTTGCAATTCCACAAGTACCAGTGTTGACTTTGTACAAAATAGGATTGGTGTATAATTAAAGTGTACCCCTTATTGGTATATCGATCAATGAGCTGAAGTACGATTGTATCAAGTTTACCAAGGACAGGATTTACAAGAATTGATTCAATCTCATCCTTTTAAAAGTAGATGCTAAAATTGAGTGTACATCCTCAGCAGAGTTTATAAACCTTTATTCCACAATGGGAACATTTGAGAGGATAATTATACTATAAACCAAGATTTTCCATCCCCTTCAACAAAGATACTCAGATTGTTACTAAAGTGAATGAATTTAATAATCAGTTCAAAATGATCAGATGATATTAGTGTGGAGAAAAGTGGAGTAAACAGGAGATGATTTTGAGTCTAGTAACTCTCAATAGTTGGATCAAGATATAGAGATACTAGATAAGGTAATGAGATTACACCTAAATAAAAATCCTGAAAAACCCATGTGTAATGGCTACGTGAAAGCATACCCTATAAATAGCTTCATAGCATGAAGCTTCGAAATTGTTTGATATAATATCATATATTGCATTGTATGAGTAATAGTAGGACAAAAATGGAGGGGGAAGGAGGGTATTTTTTATTGCATTTAGGAAATTATGAGAATAGTCTTTTAAGCCTCAAAAATATTGAAGAATTTAATGCATACATGAGCCACATCATTCCAAAGAATGTCTACATTTCCTGGTGAGCAGTGTCATACTACTTTTCACAAAAACATGGGCAAATATTTGGTTTGTTTTGTATAACTAGGCATAAAGTCTGTAGCACAAACTAAATCAATCAAATCATTGGTCAAGAATAGTTTCACTAAGTATAATCTTGTGAGCTTTACAGTGTCAACATGTGCTCCAGGTTGAGGTGTGAAGATCAAGTTATGAGAACTGTTCCATTTGTTGGTAACCAGATGGAAGCATCTTTTGATAAAACGAAACCAGTCTGTTTTTTGGGGATCACATAACAGGGATTTACAGAAGAGCAACATTATCATTCTAGTTTTTTTTTTTCTGATGAGAAAGTGCTGGACTGGATGTCTTTGTTGACTGATTCTGCAATGTCAACACCACCGTGGATAATCTGTCTTGATGTATGGAGTTCATACCAGCAATGCACCTAATAAGTGTATAGAAAAATCCATATTATAAAGAATATTTCAGCTATAGTTTACAACACTGCATCTGTATTAATAGTCTGGACAAAAAAAAAAAATATTTTTTTATAAATGAAAGAAAAATAAATTTTTAAATTGATTGGGGCTAAATATTATATTAATTTATATTTTAGTCAAAACCAAATCAAAATAAATTCACATTTTGTATGATAGATAAATATATATAAATTTCTAATTGGTTTGGCCAACAATTACTGAATGGTAAGTTAAAATATTTTATGAGCAAAACTATAGTTTTAATTTACAGTATATTGCAGTATGTGGATATTGCTAAAGGTGTCTACTTTAATATGGGATTTTAAATTATATATATTTTCTTATTCTTTTTTATGTTGAAAACATTTTTTAAATATATATTTGTCTATTTTTTGCAATTTATCATGGCAGTACTAGTATAGGCCTATACTAGTACTGTTATGATGAACTGCAAGACATATACATTTAAACCCCAGTTTTATGCCCCCTGATTATCTGCCAACCCCACTTTATTGCCACATTTCTGTAGAACAAATTTCCTAGTATGCATTTTAATATTTAATTTAACTGCCAAACCCACTATCTGCCATCTGCCAATCAAAATTGAGAACAAAAGCACAATTGTTGTGTTGTAAAACCATGGTATATCTGCCAGCCTGCCTCTTTTTCTAGCACAACAATAAATATATATATATGATATATCTTATGCATTTTAATACTATACATTATTATTATTATTATACTATAACTTATAATATAAGCCTTTGTTTTCTACTGGATGCATACTCCTAGTTAGAGATAAACCCAAAGAAATTATATAGTATATAATATAGTCTATCTATATAGTTTCTTTGGGCAAACCATTCCAGCCATTGATAATTGGCTGTGTGATGTGCTAGTCTGACATTTTCAATCTTTGATATATACAGGGTGGCCACTTTTTTGGTCCATAAAATTCGAGGACAAATTTTTTTGCTGAAAATTCAATGACACTAAAATATAATAATGATTTATCTAACGAAAATACAAAATTACATATTTACATTAAATTATTAGTATAAATGATAGTGAATTTTCTAAAGGAACTAAAAATGGGGTAGACTGATCAAGTTGGCTGGGCTATAAGATACCATTTATTATAAATTCATTATATAGATATTATTTCAAAATTTCTGTCAAATATAGAATTAAAAAAAGGTATATACCAAAAGAATATAATAATATCTTTTGATAATTGTTATAATTCAGTATAATTTAAAATTAATTATCTCAGTTTTTAGTTCTTTTAATTACATATATACATTCAGCTTCAATATATTAGCTTTTTCTTTATAGATATATGTATACTATAGTTTTCAAGAATAATATTATTCATAATAAACCACTCCAATATATTACAATCAATTGAACATTTTATAATTGTTAAGAAATGATCATTTACTAACAGACAATGCTAAGTTATATATGTCATATATTCATGTTATATTTATATGATTCTACTATACAAAAAAGTTCTTAAATACTGAATGCATTTGTAACATTCAATCTTTTTGATACAATTATAATATATCATCTGTGCATTTTGGATATATAATTTTTGTATATGTATGCCATGATGATTTACAGTTATCAAATATTATTAATGTGTGATAATGAATTTCAAACATTATTATACATACATACAGTACACATATGTAGATATATACATATATATAAGTGTAGGTACATTGACACCAACCAGCCTTATTATACTTACCTGTGTTTCACAAAAATGTAACCATACTTCACATATAAAATATTTATATTAAAAGCTGTATCAAATAAAATTGTTTCACTTCAATGTTTCAATAATGTTTCAATACAACATAATAACATAAATTGTTTAAAATTGATACAAAAGTTTTGACATATTCAACTTCTTTTTTTCTTGTTTGTATGAGGTGTTATTGATAATGACACAGGATGGCAAAAAATACAGGATATTTTTTTTAATTTGCAGGTTGTAAATTTACACGGCTTTATATATGAAAAAAAAATATATATTTTAGCTTGAAAATATAATATTTTTGTTAAAAATAGGAAAATATAAAAAAATAGGAATGTGAGGCCCAAATAAATAATTATATCAGTGCAGTTACCAGCTATGAGGCATTCAGGCTACTGCCTGATAATCCAAACTATGGCACCTAAAATTTATTTACTTCAAAGTGCTTAAATACCTACATAATATTTAGATTTTAACAATGAGTAGGAAGAAACGAAAGTTATCTAGTTAGGATAGAATAAAAGAAGCAAAGAAAAGGAAGATACAGGATGAAACAAAATTAATGAAACCACTAATTAGCTTCTTTCAACTTGCCTGTTCTACTTCAAATTCCACAACTACTTTTGTGCCTGTCTCAACTGCGCCCATCTCAATGCCTGTCTTCACAGAGCCCATCTCAGCGCCTGTCTCCACAGATCCCATCTCAATGCCTGTCTTCACAGAGCTTATCTCAATGCCTGTCTCTACAGATCCCATCTCAACACCTGTCTTTACAGAGCCAATCTCAATGCCTGTCTCCACAGATCCCATCTCAATGCCTGTCTTCACAGATCCCATCTCAACACCTGTCTTCACAGAGCCCATCTCAACACCTGTTTTCACAGATCTCATCTCAACACCTGTTTTCACAGATCCCATCTCAATGCATGTCTTCACAGAGCCCATCTCAACACTTGTCTCCACAGATCCCATCTCAATGCCTGTCTCCACAGATCCCATCTCAATGTCTGTCTTCACAGATCCCATCTCAATGCCTGTCTTCACAGAGCCCATCTCAACACCTGTCTCCACAGATCCCATCTCAATGCCTGTCTTCACAGAGCCCATCTCAACACCTGTCTTCACAGATCCCATCTCAATGCATGTCTTCACAGATCCCATCTCAATGCTTGTCTTCACAGAGCCAATTTCAATGCCTGTTTTCACAGAGCCCATCTCAATGTCTGTCTTCACAGAGCTAATTACCAAAAGCTAAGTATGTCAGCCACTGTGCTAGTTATTGCCAGTTGCACAGTTCCAGAGATTAGAAATTTCATGCAAACATTTCAGAAAATAACATATTTCATATCATATAGTCCAAAATGGAAAGCTATTTTAAAGAATCATATGAAACAAGGTGATCCATCTGTTATTTTGA